>VVAS01063905.1:3684-14058 GCA_015103295.1 Ptychochromis oligacanthus
GCCGACGTTTATGACCATAACGGTAGCTTAGTTACGGCTCAAATATGATTTCTGCACCACCACAGCTTCTGAGCCAAGAGGCTGCTGAGTCACACAAGGATCTGTGTTTTCTAAGATGGTCGTGATGATGGCATATTTGGTTTATGTATTTTTTTTTTTTTAAATAATGCATTCACTCAAATTAATTTCTACATAAAAATGTCTGAATGTGTTAGATTCAAATGTTTATATGATGTTTGTAATTTGATGTGATACTTAAGTTAGCTTTCATAATTACAATAATCTTACAATAATATAAGTTTCTCTGTAGGTGTAATAAATTTTCTGTTTGGATAAAAGAGGCACAGTCAGAGTTCTGTTTCAGTCTCATTCATTGTGTGGTCAACAAAACCACATTTCATTGCACTGAACAAATAAGGCACCACCCGCACGACAGAAAGAAGGTGGCTGGTGGTCACAGCCAAAGATAGACCCAGCTTGGTCAAGTGCCCCTCACACTTCACACATTGTTCTGTGTCCAGCTGTGCCTTGTTCTTCTGTGGGCTGAGATGACGACAGAACCTAGTGAGGGGGTGGGGAGAGAGAGACCGATTCAGAGCAGTATGCTCATTCTGTGTTAGCATCTCACTGTGATGCCAATGTGTGAAGCCTGAGGTAAAATCATTTAAATTATGCTTTTCTGGTGTATTTTTTGTGTTGTGCTTTGTTCTTACTCATTGTGTGGTTAACTTACAGTTACTGATTGCTGTGGAATGTGTTGGTTGATTGTAGTCAGGGAGGGGAAGCTGATAATGTGGAGCATGTTTTAAATGTAAACAAAATGATTGATGGGTTCAGTAGGCTCCTTTAAGACAAAGATGTGAAGTGCTAAGATTTTGTAATGAGTATTTATATTGCAGGAGGGGTATAAGGTGTTTGCTCTGAGGTATTTGAACACTAAGCCTTGTAAACAAACCCCCCCTTCCTGTGAGGGATCAAGCTGATTAAGTAGAGGAGACAGTAGTTTGAGGAAAAATGGCTTTATTTTACCCACAGATTGAAAAGAAAATTATATATATATATATAGAGAGAGAGAGAGTGTGTTCTGGACCCTTACAGGGTCAAATAAACAGACCTTTTAAGATCAAAATGTTACGTCTACATAAGATAAAGTAACATCCTAAACTGACTGCTCAAACTAAACCAAAACTGGCCTGAAGAGAGCTAAAGGGGAGCTTAAATACCTGCTCATCAGACCAATTTAGACACATGGGGGAACAAAACTAACAAACTATCTAATATTAGAGAAGCAAAACCAACAGTTAGTTAAACTGCTACTTTAACTTAACAGTAATCTAATACAGAATACCTAACCGAGGAAACACAAAAAATAAACAACATATTTAAGGTAAATGCCCCCATGATGTCGAGACACTTGGTATATTCCAATTAGCACCGTCTGTATATTACGGTGCTACACGTTGAGGAACGTCTTTTGCTCAGTTGATGCTAGTAGATCACAACAGCTGAATGGACGGCCCCGGCACTGTAAAACAAGAGAAAGAAATAATTAGAAAATAAGGTAATGTAATTTCAGGAAGTGGAACATCAACTCGTGACATTTTATTAGGTACACTTTGCTAGTACTGGGTTGGACCTCCTTTTCCTTTCAGAACTGCCTTAACTTTTGGTGGCATAGTTTCAACAAGGTGCTGGAAGCATTCCTCCGAGATTTTGGTCCATATTGACATGATAGCGTCACAAAGTTGCTGCAAATTTCCAGTTTCATCACATCCCAAAGGTGCTGGATTTGAGATTGAGATCTGGTGACTGTGGAGGTCATTTGAGTACAGTAAACTCATTGTCATGTTCAAGAAACCAGTTTGAGGTTATCTGACCTGGTGCGTCAAATGTTGGAATCAGCCATCAGAAGATCGGTACACTGTGGTCATAAAGGGATGGACATGGTCAGCAATAATACTCAGCCAGTCTGTGGTGTTTAAACATTGTTCAGTTGGTACTGAGGGACCCAAACCTGCCAAGAAAATATCTGCATCACAATTACACCATCACCAACGACCTGAACCACTGATACAATGCAGGATGGATCTATACTTTTGTTGTTTATGCCAGATTCTGACCCTACCATCCGAATGTTGCAGCAAATCGGATCAGGCAACGTTTTTCCAATCTTCTATTGTCCAATTTTGGGGAGTCGATGAGAATAGTAGTCTGTGTCCTGTTCTTAGATGACAGGAGTAGCATCCAGTGTGGTCTTCTGCTGCTGTAGCCCATCTGCTTCAAGGTTCGACGTGCTGTGCATTCAGAGATGCTTTCCTGCATACCTTGGTTGTAGTGAGTGGTTAAGTGAGTTACTGTTGCCTTCCTATCAGCTTGAAGCAGTCTGGCATTCTCCTCTGACCTGTGGCATTAACGCATTTTCACCCAGAGCTGCTCACTGGATATTTTCTTTTTCGGACTGTTCTCTGTAAACCCTAGAGATGTTTTTGTGGTAAAATGCCAGTAGATCAGCAGTTTCTGAAATACCCAGACCAGACCAGCACATCTGGCGCCAACAACCATTCCAAATTCCAACTCGGTATTAATGCACTGAATTGCTGCCATGTGATTGGCTGATAAAATATTTGTGTTGAAAGCAGGTGAAAAGGTGTACCTAAAAAGTGGCCAGTGAGTGTACTTATAAGACAGTGAACCAAGACAGATTAGTAGTTTTATCTACTAATCATAATGCAAAGTGTAGCTTAATTTTTAACAGCATTTGGTAATGAATGATTGCTATCTCCCTCTTTCAGGTATTGTCCTGTTATACAGCCTGAATAGAAAATCCATATCCCAAGATGCAGTGGTGCAGGTGGGCCGGCAGTTGGAGATCACAACTTCCAAGACAGGTGGGAGGCGGGCCTTACACTGGCTCAGAAGTAAACTGAGTGGCCAGAGGTTTAGCAGGCACAAAGTGTGATAGTCTAAAGGGCAGAAGGACAGACTACACTTGTATTTCAAGAATGTTACTGATAGTGTAATGTAGATATGGAAACCAGTTCAAGATGAAGAAGCAGCTTTTAGTTTTGAACTTGTTTTTCTTGAGGAAAACAGATTTTGATTCCTCTCTTATGGGATAATTAAGCTGATTGTGTAATCTTTTCTGTTTGTTGAATAGAGCCTAAGAATGTGGTTAAAATGACAGACAAAACAGGCTGCTAAACTGGATTTGAGAGATTATTTGTAATTTTTAGTTTTTATTCAGCTCTGGATGAGACATTCACCTGGAACCACACTTCTGCCAGTATAAACCTGATTTTCTGCTTTTTCTCTCAAGGATGTGACTTCTGTTTGTGTAAATATTCTAAGTTTTTATTGACGCAACTTGGAAGGGACCAGTTCAGTTGCACGGAGGCCCACAGGTCTTGGATCTCGTATTTCAGTGACAGCGTTTTTTCTCTTTATTCCTCTTGTCACCATGCAGACTACAGGGCCAGAGATCGAGGACTCTTTTGACTTTCTTTTTAAGATCATCCTGGTTGGAGACTCTGATGTTGGGAAGACCTGCGTGGTGCAAAGCTTTAAATCTGGCATCTTCATTGAGAAGCAACAAAACACCATTGGTGTTGACTTTACTGTTCGTACCCTGGATATTGATGGCAGGAAGGTGAAGGTTGGTGGCTTATTTCAAACACTTTTTTTTTTTCTTCATTCAGGTTTTTTCTTTCATTTTGCAGCAGACATATCTCAGATCACATCTGGTAATGCAGTCATGTTCACAGGCTTTGGTGCAATCAGAAAGTATATTTTATATATGAGAAATTATTTTCATGAGATACCTGTGGGTGCTCTCTTGTCTTAGAGTAAATATTTACTTTGTTTCAGTTCTTTGGAGAAAGGGGAGGGGTGATGACCTTTCTGTAATATCATCAGTGTGTGTTAGCTTTCTGGGTGTGTTGATTTGTCAACTGCTTGTTATGTTAACTAGTTTAAAATTCTGTTTACACTAACATTGTTCAAAAAGACTGCAAACTTCAGACAAAATGCACAGCATACTTGAGTAACTTAAGTGTATGTTGTTGATCCTTACCCCGCACTGTATAACCGGTTAACCCATATTTGTATTTTGTTGTTTTGCAGATGCAGGTGTGGGACACTGCGGGACAGGAGCGTTTCCGCACCATAACTCAGAGCTACTACCGCAGTGCCCACGGGGCGATGGTGGCCTACGACATCACCCGGCGCAGCACGTTTGAATCGGTTCCCCATTGGATCAGGGAAGTGGAGCTGTACGGCGCTGCCAGTGTGGTGCTGATACTCATCGGTATGTAAAATGAAAGTCAAGCTCCTTTTAGTGACAGCACCCATTATCTCCCATATGTGTTCTTTGAAATCACTTTAAACCCCTAAAGTGTAATAAGCCACCATCATCCATGAAAACTTTAAGATGCAATGTTTCTATTGCCAAAAGCCAATACATATGAAATAGTCAACAGCTTGCACAATGCAGAACTCCAATCTTACCTATTTATTGGATCTTGATAGTTGGTAACATTTTGTGCACACCTGCTCTTCATCAGACAATAATAGAGTGGTGCCATCTTAAATCACACGTTAATCACATGATTACTGCCTAATTATTTGCATCAACTACCTTCCAGTTAGATGGTGCCTACAGTGCTGCTCATATTTTTCTTTCATTGGATTTTTTTATTTGGTGTCTTGTTTATTTTCCATCTTTATTTAGTTTTTAGATACATTATTTTTATGTACTTGTACACTTATTTATTGTTGTATTCTAAGTTTTATTTATTTATTTTTTCCCCCTTAGGCACCAACTTTTCAGACTGTTTCCAGGGTATAATGCACAATCCATATGACTTGTAGTGGTTCTCACTATGGCTTTGATTGTATAGCATCTCCATGTGATGTGACCATATAACTAACAGATGGCGTCACTCTGTGTATTGTCTGAAGAGCAGGGCCCTATTCCAGGAGGCAGGTTTAGCTAACATCTGTTTGTTAACCCTGAGATGAGTTAAACGAGAGTTAACTTAAACTGAGTCAGTAACCAGGGTAACAGACTCTGTGAATTTAATCTGTGCACCGGCAGGTTTTCTTCAACAAACTGAGTTTCTCTCTGACTCCTCCCCTCCTGCTGGATCTGAACCAGCTGACTGACACTCGGTGTCATTTCCTCATTCACAAAATTGCTGTCAAATCGCATAGCAGAGTGAATTTATAGAAGTTTACATTTTTACAAACACTGAAATCCCAGTTATATGGAAGCTTGTTTCTGCCACTGAAAAATAAAATTAAATTGAAACAAATGTTGAGTGAAAAGAACATATTTTGCCTTCACTGTTTTTTGTATTTAACACAAGCGTTTTTACAATCATTTAGTGGTCAATATATAAGGTCAGATACCAATTGCATCATGGATTTATCATCACTTCAGAATAAAATCTATAGTCCATCTTTCTAACTCTGACTCTGGATGCAGCTGTCAAACTGTCAGTTTTCTTGGACTGGAAAAATTTGCTGTACAATTACTTCTTCAGTTCTTTGGAGAAAGGCCGTCAGCCCCTCCCCTTTCTGTAATGTGTGTTAGCTTTCTGGGTGTGTTGATTTGCCAACTGCTTATGTTAACTAGTTTAAAATTCTGTTTACACTAACATTGTTCAAAAAGACTGCAAACTGTAGCAATCACTGTTTACGTAAAACTTATCTGTATTAAGCTTTAGACACATAAAACACTGACTCATTTGTTGTGTTGTAATCGGTCACACTGATTAGAAAAATGTCTGTTACAGCTGGATTTTGGAGATCATGTGACTGAGTGAAGCTGAGGCTGAAATTGAGGCTAAAACTGAAATAAATGTATTTTAAAGTGACTTTTTAAATGCAGGTTACAGTCTGACTGTAATCTGATTACATTTCATACTAGAATTTGTTCAGATTGATATTCAGTCCTTAAATGTCAAACACCATTTAAAGGTAGAATCTCTGAAATTCAGAGTCTGAACCTTGATATTTTCCACTGAAAATCACATAAATCAGTCTCAGTGGGTCTACGCCCAACTGGATCTGCCCGAATATATCATAGGCTTCATAATGGATCAACAAACTATGTCTGGGTCAGAGTCCCCTTGCACAGCAGGACAGATCCAAAATGGATAAGGATCATGGATTTAGACCAGATCAGGCCCAGATCCACTTTGGCTCTGGCCAATTCCCAGATCATCCCATCCGGATCGGTTTCAGATTCGTTTAAACCACCTTATTTTGTCCCAAAATGATCTGTATTCCTTAGTCAATATGGCTCATCCTCCCAAACCTTTAGTGAAATATCTATAAAAGCTGAAAAATTTCTTTTAACATGTTTACTTTTACTAATAAAACTTTACATTCATTAAAGACTTGGAACGCTGCCCTGTACTTCATTGAGTTTAATGTGAAACAGTTACTATTACTGAACAGCCCTGCTATGGCTGTGAGAGCAATCATCTGTCAGTGATTAGGCTTCATCTAATGAAAATTCAAGTTGGATAAATGATCACAGTATAAAATTATATATCAAACTTCTTATTCTGTCTTTGATAACAGAATGGACCAAGCTGATTATGTCCCTTTTCTTCCCTCCTGTTTTAAGATAAATATCTTTGTGAGCACTGACACATGTTCATATTCTTCAGTCCACTGGATTAAAATGGAGGCTTTGCTCTTTATTTACCCGTTGCCATCATGAATCGTGGTATTGGAGCTCCACTGATGACGGCTTTCTTTCTCTACTCACACAGGCGCTTAACTCAGTGTGAACATACTCAAGAGTTGATTGAGCTTGGTCTGATCACCTGTTCTGTAACTGAAAACTCAGTTACGATCTCAGTTAATCAAACTCAAGAGTTTGTTGAACGTGCTTCCTGGAATAGGGCCCTTTTTGCTGTGGATGTGTGTATTTTTGTCCTATCACAAGCCAATACATGTATTTTTACACAAGGAGATGAAATAAACAAATGATTATTCTAATGCTGTTTAACTGTGACTAGGGATGTGAGTTGTTTGGACTGGGTTTCCTCAAAGTTGATATTTTCAATGACTACCACATGCCCACGCTACAGTATTGTTTGGCCTGTTAGCACTGTTGGCAAACTCATACTTCATCACATTGACAAGTTTTAAAAAAAAAAAAATTGATGTGGTAGATAATTATGCTAAAATGGGTCATTTTACCCCATTAGATAGTTGCTAGGCAACTTGATGTTTCATAATGTCATGCATAATTCAACTTTTGTGGATATAGATGTGGTGGTGTGAAATTAAAATGATGGAATGCTAAAAATAGGTCACTTTATCCTGTTGCTAGGTGGTTGCTAGACAACATGACATCCTAATGTCTGATATAGATAAGAACCTTCAGGGGTCTAAGATGTACCCGTGTGCCACATTTGCTTGCTCAACTCCTGATGGTCTAGGATGAGTTTGCAAACAAAGAAACAAACAGATCTTGTGCATTATAGTAAGATACATATAGTGATGGAAGCTTTCTTATCCTATTATCTATGAACTAAAACATTTTTGCTCTTTTGTTACCTAGTTTTTCAGATATTTAGTCTCTGTAGCAGCAGGTGATGAGCAGTGGCTTCAAGGGTCCCATGAAATTGGCCTATATATGCTCTTTACTACAGATCCACTAATCAGCCATATAATTTATCAGCTAATAACTTCAGGCATTCTTTTTTCAGCTTTATTCGCCTTGCACGTGAAAGGTCGCTGGTTCGATTCCAGCTGGAGACACATCCCCCTTAAGGTTGCGTCAGGAAGGGCATCTGGCGTAAAACTCTGCCAAACGAAAACATGCAGCGCTACCCGCTGTGGCGACCACTTGTGACACGGGAGCAGCTGAAAGTAACTCCTACTACAGTTTACTGTTTTGTGAACTCAACGCATTTAATATTTGGAGTTTTCAAGAAAACTAGACATTAAACCAAAAGGTGATTTGAGAAAATGTCTGATTAATCTCCAGTGAAAATAATTTAGAATAAGATGAAGACAACATTTCAAATGATGAAAGTGAGATTAAAAAAAAATGCCTGTAATTACTTTGATGCCTGACACATTTCAGAAAATTTTTCAGACAGGTCAACAAAAGACCTGAAAAAGAAAAAGCATCCCAGTGAGGCAGAGGCTTTGTGAAACAGTGCGAGGGCCAAGTGTTCAACAGTTTAAGATTGTTTTAAGAATTTCATCAACTAAACATAGTGTTAAAAGAATCCAGAATCTAAAGAAGCCTCTATACACAAGTAAGGGCAAGTCCCTAAACTCTTACTGAATGACTGTTTGTTTTTATTTATTTTTTTTAGCCCTCAAGCCACACTGTATTAAAAACAGATATGATTCGAATTAGAAATCAGTGCTCAGTGAAATCAGTGAGCTCAGGGATGTTTGTGGAAAAACATTGTCAGTGAACAGTTTGTCATCCACAAATACAAGAACTTAAATGTGATTCAGAAATGCCACCACTTTCTTTGGGCACAAGTTCATGTAAGATGGACTGAAGCAAAGTACAAAAACATCCTGTGGTCAGACAAATATAAAATGTGGAACTGTTTTTGAAAATCATGGACAGTTTGTCATTTGGGTTAAAGAGAAAAGGGGTCATGTAGCTGGTTCAGTTATCAGTCATATGACTTGTAATGGGCAATGTAGTGGGTAGCACCGTTAGGTTTGAATCTACCAGCTGGCTGGGGTTTTTCTGTGTGGAGTTTACATGTTCTGTGTCTGGGTTCTCTCCAGGTACTCCAGATTCCTCCCACAGTTCAAAGATATGAATGTTAGATTAATTGGTGATTCTAAATTGGCTGTAGGTGTGAATGTTGTCTCTGTGTTAGCCCTAAGAAAATGGATGTCATGCATCAAGTCTACTCATTTTCAATGTTTACTGAGTGGTGTTGGGGGGCGGGGGATCCCAAACAGTGGTGAACATGCCTCTATCCTACTTAAAAAAATGTGATCTGTGAAGATTTGGTTATATAAAGTGTTACTCACTCTAAGAAAATAACTTGATTTACAAACAATACTGATTGATGGTGCAGATACCTGCTTCTCTTCTGTTTTTACCAACTCTGGTTCTGTTTATATTGTAGGTAATAAGTCAGACCTCCATGCCAAGAGGCAGGTGCTGTTTGAGGATGCGTGCACTCTGGCAGAAAACAGTGGTGTGCTGGCTGCTCTGGAAACCTCAGCCAAAGAGGCCCAGAACATAGAGGCTGCCTTCATCCTTATGGCTCGGGAACTGATGGCACGCAATGGTATGACCCTCGTAAACCAGGACTCTGAAAACTCTCCTCAGTTCATGCTGAGCAACAGCTCTCACCCGGTCCCTAGTGCTGTGGCTTCAGACAAAAAGTGTGGGTGCTGAGCAGGCTGAAGCAGGGGTGTGTAAGAGTGGTGCTGGCAGCATAAATACTCAATTTATGTGTGAGAAATGTCTCTACCAGAGAAGGAATGTTATTTAAAGAGACTGTGTTGCATCATGTGTTTGAATATTGGTTTTGTATGTTTTGACTTTTAATATTTAACATTTTGTAATATTCTTCTGAGGATAATGAATGTGATGACAAACCACACCTCTGCTGGAGGACTCTGTACTCAGACCGCACCACAGTAAACACTACAGTTTCACAGGCAACCTTTTCTGTCTTTAATCCCTTTTTTCCACACCATATGGCTTTTATAGTACATTACCACAACATTAACCTGCAATTTAAGTCACCAGCAAATCATACGTTGTTCAACCAGTTACAAACGTAAAAAAACAGTAAGAATTTTTAAGTGGTGCTGTAACGATAACTGAAGTCTTCAGACATTCACATTAACCAAATGTAGCACCCTTTAATTTCTGTGAAAACTCTTACTGTTAAATTCTGACAGTTTCACAAAATAAGACTGTTTTAAAAGGGTAAAATTTAACACACTGCTGACTGACCTCAAAAATGAGGTACTACTCATACCTGGCAACTTAATGGTTACACATCTTAAAACTAATTAAATATGACAGCAGTAAAAACAAGTTAGGACCCAAAATCAAGACAGTGCAAATAAGTCATAAGTGGTACTGTCATACAGCAATAACTCTTTATACAGCTCTTTATGAATCGGTCTAAACATACTGGAAAAGTGTAACTATGGAGGCACTCCAACTGAAATCCATGCACAAACTTATCAATACTTCATAAAAGTACTAAAATGTGTGTACCTCAACAATTACACGTAACAATCTTTGTGCAATGTAAATGTATAAAGGCGAGATGACAGATGTTCCACTTGATTCCTTGACTCAAACAGGGATGTCTATTTGAAAATTGACTATATTTTAAAAAGAATTCAGCAACA
>VVAS01063930.1:0-14680 GCA_015103295.1 Ptychochromis oligacanthus
GCCCGAGGAAAGTGAAAAAAACCCCGCCAAAAAAAAAAAAAAAAAAAAAAAAAAAAAAGCTGCACAATATAAGGACAAAACAGCCCGTTTTTACATTAATTTTAATTATATTTACAATTTTAAATTGGGCTCGGTGCTGCAGCGAGGAAGATATGGGCTGCAGCTTTTCACCATCCTAACACGAAGAGGTTAAGCTGCTGTTTCAGTCATAAATATGCGCACATTAAACCAAACTCACAGACGGGATCATCCATCTTCAAGCTCCTCTGCAAACGGATAGAAGATGGTACTGTGTTCTCAATCAGCTGGTCGACTGACTGTGAAAAAAAGAAGAAGTTGAATAAATAAAAGCGCGTAAAGCCGTTACCCAGAGATAAAAGTATACCACTCAGTGCAGATGTTTACATGCTGAAACTTGTCTCGATAAAAATGAAAGCGTTTGCGCCCATTTCGCGGAAGGAGGAAAGCAGCGACGTAAATCTTACCTCGAGTCCCAGAACATCCAGCATGTCTCTCTTCTCCCTCTCACCTGGACCGATGTGCCTCTCCGCAAAATCGTCATGTCTGGGTAAAATCCTTTCTATCTGTCTGGAGGAGACGGCTGCAGACGTCCTCAGACCCCGGGCTGCTGCTGCTGCTGCTCTTGTTAGGGATGCGCAGCTGTTCCGGGTCTCGCACTGAAGTTTCCAAACCACGCGGCTCTTATCACTCAAATGCCTGCACGGTGCTCTGGGATTCACCGACTTGGCCAAGAAGACCCCCCAGGACTTGGCGCAGCTCTGCATCTCTAAATCACTTTGCAAGACAAGGGTGCAGAAACTGGTGAAGCCTTTGCCTCCCTTTTTCCGCCCACTGAGACCGACGCGACCGGCGCAGGAGACACTGCCGACTCCTTCAAGCGCCAGAGTTTATACGGCTGCACAGTTGCACAAGAGCGGACCAATCAGCGCGGGGATGCTTCGTGACGCGGCGACGAGCCCCGGCGACGAGCCCCGGCGAAGCAGCTGCTAAACTTTTCGTATACCCTTAACGTTAAATTGAGCAAGAATAGGAAACACGGAAATGCATCACTACAGACATGTTTAAGCAGCCCGCCTGGAATGCACACTAACTAGGAACAAGATGTGCTGTGAGCGCAAACAGTGACACCCGGACGGTAACGTAAATAAAAAGGTTTGTTCGTTCCCAGTTTACAAATACAATGGTAAGGTGTGAGATGAAAACATGCCTTCAAATCGTCGCAGTAAGATTATATGTACTCTGTTTATCCCAGTTCCTGTGTTACAGCAGCCAAAACATTAAACACAACCTCAATAAAAGCGCGTAAAGCCAGAGATACAAATATACCACTAAGTGCAGATGTTTACATGATATAAGAATATTTGATACATTAATGTTTTAATAAGTGCCCGCCTGGCTGTATAGAGCATTTAGCAATTCCTGCTTATTTGTAGGTGTTCCCCGTTCCTTTAACAATTGGTGTTGACCGCCTATCGCTTGGAGTGGCCTTTGTTGCAGTGGTTTTCGCGGTTGAGCCTTTGAGGCTGTGCAGTGGCTGTTTGGGCCTGGTTTGCTGTGTGGCGTATTGGTCTGGAAAGGGGGGGGGGGAGGCTGGAAAGTGTGGACTGCTCGTTAATGGCTGGGTTGGGATTTTAACATTTTTATTGTGATTTATAATAACTTGTTTTCCAGTAAAGATATTGTTTTAAAAACAGGCTGTTTTGACATCTGTTTTTGGTCTCTGAATACCGGACCGTTTTAACAAAGGTGGTGGCAGCCTTACCTGTTTGAGATAAACAAAGAGCCCCATTTTTATTACAACAGAATGTAACAAAAATTACTGAAAAACTCAGTTAAATAGACATAATAATGTAAAGGAGCTCAAGGACAAAACACCCAAACACAAGCTAAACAACACAGTGTATGCTGTGCAATGCAGTGAGGAGAGCTCGGACCTTTACGTAGGAGAAACCAACAAGACTCAGCTGTGCACCTGCACCTAAAGGAGAAAGGACACGCTTTTGAGGATGTGGTGTTGGCAATTTGGACCGAGAGGAGTAAAGGAGGATATCTACATATACTGTGAACGACCATCGTTGAACAGAGGTGGTTGCGTACAACACCAGCTATCGGCCACCTACAGTGCAGGCTTGAGATCCCTCCCCAGGCATTCCCCCCCTCTTGTCTCAGGTGACCTCAGCAGCTCATATGAAGGTGGGGTGGGGCAATGTCCTACAGATGTTTCACCTCCTGGCCTTTTTTCACACCTGGGCTCATGTGACGACTCACATGATCAACAGTGGGTCAGCCACCCTCAGGACCACTGCCAAGGGGACTACCAGCCACCAGGGGTTAAATACCTGGGACTCTCCACCAGTGGTTTTAGAACTGAAGAAGCCTTTTGGATGAGAGGCGAAACATCTTTGCAACCTGAAGAACTCCAGTTGCCTTCCTTTCAAGCTCTCAAGACTAGTAAAGGAGCTCATTAAGTAAAGACCTATATAAAGTGCAATAAAATGCTATGTAAGAACCAAATATAAGTGGCTCTATAAAGTAAAACAGCTCAAACAATTCAATAAAGCCAAATACAATGGGTAAAAATGGCTTACTAAAATGTAGCAAACACAAGCACAGCAAGTGTCAGATGAAATTAAAGTGGCTGCACTGAAGTTTCCAAACCAAAGGGCTGTAATCACGCAGCATACTGCATACTGTCACTGCACTGTGTGCAGATGATTCTGGGAAATGTCATCTGTAGAGGGCGTAGTGACAGTGCAGGGTGAAATAAACTGTTAACATGAGAGAACAGATTATTCTCTGCTAGATAAATGTGTTGTGTTGCAAGGAGTTATTGCGTAAGGTGTGACTGATTTCCTGCATCTGTCCGGTGAGTGATGCAGAGGGTGGTCAGGGTTGTCCAAGTTAACAGTTTGTTCGGTGACGTCTTCACCACGGAGCCAAATGAGTCCGGATCAGTTTATACATTCCTCCCACACACAATACTTGCCGGTGAGTCAATCAAATATGTTTTACCTGATATTATCATCTCTTATTTGAAAATGTAAAAGCGAGTTCTTTGAAATTATGAGAACAAAAAGTCTCCAAACAACAGCTGCCTCCAGGTGTGTATCAGTAGAACTTATACACATATCAATGTCTGCAAGAGAGGAAATCTCAGAGATTAGTCCTTTGATGCGTCTTTATTTAGAAATCAACTGACAATAAAAAGAACAGGGTTTTCCAGTTCACATTTAAAGCTTTGGATTGATATCCAATTACATGACCCACATTAAATGCCAGACAGGCGTGTGTACTAAATAACTACAGAAAGAAATGCAGCCATACAGAAAGATCCCATGGCTGTTTAACATTATGTATGATTTTGATTTAACTTGTACAGTGCCGTCTGCACCAAACCAAAGGAGTCACTGAAATTTTTTTTTCTAACAACAAGTTAAGGACACATTTGCTTTTATTGTGTTTGCTGGTTACAGTTTTGCAGCACTTGGAAATGGTTGTCAGGAAGAGAAAAACACTTACTGTAGAAGTTAATAGTTAAGACACATTTGGCAAACATCACGACACCACGTGGGGAACGCAGTAGTTGTAGATGAAAACACATCAAAAAGCAGCTTTCCAGGGTGTTTGAGAAACCAGGTAGAAAAAAAAATATTTTAATTTTACTTTTCCTTAAACTAAAATACTACTACTACTACTAATACTAATACTACTACTAATAATAATAAATAATAATGACCTGTTGTGCATAATCTACTTTAGTAAAATAACTTTCTACACTATAAAAGTCCAGAAAGGGTTAAACACCACAGTGACACTGTGATGGGACATTTATCAAGGAGCAGTTTGTTTTTCTTGGCAGCGGTAAAGAAAACTTGATGTGAATCATCGTTTGTTACTTTGCAGGTGAGCCTATCCCAGCTGTTTCTAAGAAAGAGGCGGGCTTTACCCTGGAAAGGTTACCAGTCTAGGGCTAACACAGAGAGACAGACAACCACACACTCTCAAATCCACAGCTACGGCCAGTTTTGAATAACCACTTAGCCTAACATGTACATCTTTGGAATGGGCGAGGAAACTGGAGAACCCAGCGGGAACCCAAGCTGTTACAAGGAGAATGTGGAAATTCAGTTTTAAGCAGGAGCCTTCTTGCCTTGAGGCAGTGCTGACAAATACACTAATACACTGCTGTACTGCCCAACCCTAACCCTAAAACTCTAACTTAGAAAAGTGCAACCAGACTTTAACACAGGTTCAAAACCTTCAGTGTTGAATCTGTATGAGAGAAAACTTACTTTTATAGATTATATCCAACTATTTGCTTATATATTCATTTATGTTTTAGTTAGGGTGTTTTGTTTTGTTTTTTAATTTATTTATACCTTAACCATTGGCTCTAGTAGTGTGAATGTCATCCAAGCCTAATGTGTACGAATCATAGTCTGTATGAAAGATGGTATGAGTGCAGGAAAAACATTTCATTTATTTTTAATTCAAAGCAATTTTATCTTATAGCGCCAGCGCACAACAACAGTTCCCACCAAGCCCCAGAAGTCCATGGACGTTGTTTTCTGGGCCAAATAAGGTGGATGTCTGTTTGGACAAGAGTGCAGGTTTGATTGAATAGTGGTAGGGACATAAGTTTGGCAGAGCATCTAAGGGTCCTCACCTTGAAAATTTAGGAAATTTGCGACTTATGAAAAACCAATGCCCGTTTTCCTTATATTAAATAATGATTTTAAAAAAATACAACAAAAAAATACTAAACTGTGAATTAGTGTGCTCCATAAACATTTAAATGCTCACCACAGGAACCCTTTAATGATGTATCATCCTATTAATAATGTAACCTCATCGACACCAAACACCTAAGCTCACATGTGAAAATGGTTTCTGGTCTCCTCTCTCTGCCTAGCATAGATGTGTGTAAGGCCAATCACTACACAATACAGTATCACTGAAACGATATTTGCATAGTTTGGGTCTTGCACGTGAGATAAATAGTTTTTTGTTTGTCTTTCTGATACCTGGAGCAGGAGCCAAAAAAAGGCCTGCTGACCTCTCCCACCCTGGACATAAACTTTTTGAATCACTTTTTGGCAGGAGGCTGCGGTCCATCAGGTCCAGTGCCTCACGGCACAAGAACGGTTTTTTTCCATCTGCAGTTGGGCTACTTAACAATGCCTAGTACCCCTCCTCTTTGTCACTTTATATTAATATGTTACATTACAAGGACCTTATTCTTATTATGGGCATTAAAAATTTGCACACACACATATACAGAAATCATAAAACCTGAAATACAAAAAAAAATGTCCTTAATATAAGTAATCATTTGATGAAATTTCATGATGATCTATTTGCCTGCAGTGTTTCTGCTAAACTGGTTAATTGGACGTTTGCTTTAGAGTAAATTCCAAAAGTTTGCTGTTTGTTAGGTGACAAATGTCACAGACCAGCATGTCTGTGTTTGACCTCTTTTTTTTTTTTTTTTTTTTTAATCTTTAACCTTTCAGCCTCTTGCTTTGTTGACACTTGATTGTGAAATTCTGTTGACTAAAATATCTAGAGTTAAAAATAAAAAGAGCCATATGTTTGAATTAGGCCTATAAAAGTTTAAGGTCAAGCTAGGGCAGAAAACCTTAACCACACACACTATGGATGAACAAAGTGAAAACAGGCTTACATAGTTGCTGTTTAATCTGCAAAAATAAAAAGACATTTTTCTTTTCTTTTAGTTGCTATAGTTGCAGAAATATGGATGGACAAATAGCTTTCCACAAACAGCACAAATGACAGTACTGTTTGTACAGGCAAACAGTACTGATAAAGGTAGACAAAAGAAATGACCATTATAAAAACTGTGCAACAGGACGAACAGAAGGAATTACTTACTAATGCAAACAATGTGAAAAGGCAAAGGCTGTTGCACAGATAAAATAACTATATTGCCTGTTTTTGATGCGACATTCAGCATCAAACGTCTGCTATCTGCTTTGTTCGCCTCTGAAATTCAGCCTGAAGTGCAGACATGGGCTCGATCAGCTGGTTCTGGGAGCAGCATCCTTTTTTAATGTATCAGTGTTTTTCACTTCCATTTGCATTTTTGTTTTATTTTCTCGCTAAACGGGGACATCTCTCCTTGACATACAGGCAAGTAATTTATATTTATGGTTTATGAGTCATCTGATTGATTGCATTATTCAGTGCACTGTACTACATATGCAATAAACTAATATGTAATCAGCACTTTAGTGTGCACTGTAACACCTGGATTCTAAATACTCTAAAATGGATCACATACTTCAGTAAACATATTATTTGTTGCTTTGGGATTCAAGTTTTAGTACAATCATGATGTTTGAAGTGTAGAGTTTGACAATACATCCTTATATGAAATCAAACGGGAGAAAAAGCAGGATTTTTGAACTACTTTGTAAAAGTATACATTTGTTTTGTTTTTTAATGAGCTCTTTAAATAATAGAAACCATACTCTCTGTCAAGACTATTTTAGTCTACAACCTAACAGCTATTTTCTTCATTGCTTAAACTGCAGATCATTTTTTAAAATCTGTTATTTGTTTGATTTATGGTCAGAAAATGAGAAAATATTACATACATCTCATTTTTGACATCATCAGATGACTTGTTTTGTTCAACGAAAAAAATCCAGCCCAAAGGCATTCAGTTTACAAAGATATATATATCAGAGGAAACCAGCAGATTATCAAACGAGTAGCTGCAACCTGACATGAGAATTTTTTTGTATTTAGTTTTAAAAGAGATCGACTGACTAACTTAACCGACTTATCCTTGCAGCTTTAGCATTCATCATAATTTCTTATCTACAGGTACCTGTTTGTATCTGTTGGAGGAAGTGTCCTGGCAGTCGTCACGATGGGCATCTACAGCATCCTCCTCTTCACCTCCGCATTTGTCTTTTTTCTGCTTGTGTGCTCCGTGGATCCCAGCTGTATCCACGCCTGGGTGTTTGGTATCCAGATGTTGTGGCAAACCTTCTGGCACCTACTTTTACAGTACAGGGAATACTACCTGCACGAACCTGCCAGCATCAGGTACTAATCTTAATCTCAATCTGCTGTCACAAATTACATGGCCATGGGGCAGTTTTCATCCCATATCCTCCTAACTCTACCTATGGAAATGTTCACCAGGACACAATTGTACATTGCAATCCCATCTCTAAAAAAGTTAGGATGCTGCGTAAAATATAAATAAAGCAGCATCCAATGATCTGTAAATCATTTACAGTGTTGCTAAAAGAAGAGGTGACACAATACAGTAATACAGTAGTAAACATGCCCCTGCCCCAACATTTTTGAAATACGTCAAACTCAAAACAACCATGTATTTTTCAATAAAACAAGAAATCTAAAATGTGTTGCCCAAAGCATTCAACCATATTACATGGTTTCATCAGTTTTACAGCAAACTCAATAGAGTTTGCTGTAAAATCCCTCTGAACTGCAGACAAGAATCAACTGTGATATGATCAACGTTCTACAGCAGCTACTGTACTAAACAGACCCCAATATGAGTGTTTCATCAAAGGCTGTTCAGCACTATGGAAGAACTTTGAACCTAAGTTAACCTTAGATAAGATTGGTAAGCTTGAGATAAAAACATAAAATGCATACAGATATACATTCTATTTTTATTCCTTATAGATTAAAAAAAACAAAAAACTACTTAATCAAAATAACATCTCTTGCACTTTCAGATTGTTTTTGGCGGTGTCCTCTTTGATGTTGCTCACTCAGAGAATCACCTCTGTGTCTCTGGACCTCCAGGAGAAACAAGTTGTACTAACACGTGACACGTGGTCCAAAAGGAAGGCTTATGCCATGCTTCTCCCTCTTATCAGCTACATCCTCAATTTTACCACACTGCTTGGTGGTCCTTTGTGCTCCTATGGCCGGTTCGTTTCCCTAATGGAGGGGATCAACCTCAGCTCTCCACCTAGTCCACTAGGTGTGGTTTTCCTAAAGCTGATACAAGTGTTAATGCTGGAGTGGGTTAGATTTTGTCTTATCTGTTTTCTGAAACATTATACCTGTGATACCAACTCTGGCATCCTCTATGGCATCCTGTGGATCTGGTGTCTTGCACTGGTTTTAAGAGTCCAGTACTACTCTCACTGGAGGATCAGTGAATGCCTCAATAACGCAGCAGGGTTTGGCTTTTGGGAAAATTCATCAGGAGGCCACTCCCCCAAATGGAGCGGATTATCCGATGGGGATTTCTGGACCACTGAGGCATCGATCCGTATGTCAGAGTTTGCTCGTCGCTGGAACGTCACAACAGCTTTGTGGCTGCGTAGACTGGTTTATATGAAGTGCAAACACTCCCCACTGTTCATGTGTTTTGGTTTTTCACTGTGGTGGCATGGTTTACACTTAGGCCACTTTGTGGGGTTTTTGACCTGGGCAGCAACAGTGAAAGCAGACTATCATATACACAGGACCCTTTTCCCAAAATTTATACCAACATGGAGAAAAATATACATGTTTTTAAGCTGGATAAACACTCAGATGATTGTTACTTGCATTGTTATAGCAGTAGAATTTAGAAGTATGTCTGGTTTGAGACTTTTATCTAAAACATACGTAGGTCTGTTTCCACTTGTTAATATAATCCTTCTTTACATTTTTAAAGGTCAGACTTCATTAGAATAGCTGTGTCAATGCTTGTGGTCAAAGAAAGCTATATTATTAAAGTAAAAAATTTGTATTCAGTGATTGCTGGGTTTCACAAGTCTTAGATTATTACATTATTTCTATGTTTCAGTTGCAATTATGCAGTCGTGAAAAAACTAAGTACGCTCTTACTTCTACCATATGAATTAAGATGATAAGTAGCCTCCAGGTGCTGCTAATCAAATGCACTCATCATAAAGTGTGAGCACCTCTATAAAAGCAGAACATTTGGCAGTTTCCTGGTCTGGAACATTCAGATGTGTGTTAACACAATACTACAATCTTCCCAGGAGTGGATGTCCCAGAAAATTCACTCCAGCATCAGACCGTTCAGTGTACAGAGAAACTGCAAAAAACCCATGATCTACATCTCCGACTCTACAGGTCTCAGTTAGCATGTTAAATGTTAAAGCTCATGACAGTACAATTAGAAAAAGACTGAACAAGTATAGCTTGTTTAGAAGGGTTGCCAGGAGCAAACCCTCCTTTTAACAAGAATATGGCAACTTAGGTTTACAGTGTTTGCATCTGAATAAAAAACGGCCATAATGCACAGCACCACGTTTGGCGAAAACCAAACACAGGATGATTTGGGCTGGTTTTGCAGCCACAGGATCTGGGCACCTTGCAGTCACTGAGTCAACCATGAACTCCTCTGTATACCAAAGTATCCTAGAGTCAAATGTGAGGCCATCTGTCCAACATGTAAAGCTTGGTTGAAATTTGGTCATGCAACAGGACAATGATCCCAAGCACAGCAGCAAATCTACAACAGACTGGCTGAAAAACAAAAGAATCAATTTGCTGCAATGGCCCAGTCAAAGTCCAGACTTCAACCCGACTTAAATGCTGTGGCGGGACCTTAAGAGAGCTGTGCATGAATGAATGCCTGCAGACGTCAATGAACTGAAGCAACACTGTAAAGAAGAGCAGGCCAAAAGTCCTCCACAATGACGTGAGAGACTGATAAATAGTTAAAGTTTCTTCAAGTTACTGCTGTACTTAGATTTTCACAGGACTGTAACTAAATGAATTACATCCAAAGATAAAAGAAGCAATATTTAAAATCTGGGTCAGGAGTTGCTCTTTTCTCAAGTTCACTTTAAATGTGCATTAAGTGACATTTTCAATATTGTCACAGAAATAAATTACACTGTCATGGGAGAGCAGCTCATGTTGCAAAAGCACTAAAAAGGACCAGTACACTCTGCAGATCTGTGTGTCTACTCCCACCACACTCTCATATTCAGTCACTGGCAGTGGTTTCTAACACACAAGCGCAGGCATACTGGGTGACTGTTGCCTACCCAGCATGAAAACAAAGAGCACCAAAGTAAACCAATGACTCGTGAAGAATGTCGAGCAAAGACCCAGATATTTTTTTTTGTTTTATGGACCAAAACAATGTAATAAGGCCATTGGCGTACAGTACATTCATCAGGTGGCAAATTAATCACACCACTCCCTGGTGGTCAAAAAATGTACTACAGCAATTTCTATTCAAATTTGTTGGAATTTTTTATTAAACAAGCTGATAATTTAAGAGGGCTTATCATAAAAAACCATCCTAAAATCCAGTTGAATAAGATGTTTTTGATAAATCAGAGAAAGAAGCCCCCATCTTCCTTTTCAGGATTAAAAAACACACTAATACTAAACACACAATAAAATATTTTGTGCACTGAGTATTTGAACCCCTCCTCATTTCCTCAGAGACCGTCTTCATTCTTCATTTCCACAAATTCCCAGCAACAATACCTAAAAATAACAACAGTCCGAGGTTTCTGTTTGAAACAAATTTCTTCCAGCAGTCTTCTGGTTTGTTGATGTCCAATGTGTAAATCTACGAGAAAGGAAAGTAAATATATTTTAATGGAAAGCCCATTCTTGAAACGTATGTAAGCCTGTTACTCATTTAAATTTTGTATTAAAGTGAACCTTATTGCTAAATATTCCCTTTTTCCTGTCTTTTTTATATATATATATATATATATATATATATATATATATATATAGTTAAAATCATGGGTGCTCATTATAAACATAGCCACAGGCTGGTGTATGTGCAAGAAACACGATGATCCTCACCTGGTGTGTTAGGTGCATTGCCACAGTGGTCAGTACAGCATAGTAAGGGAGAGTCTGTTCAGCATTGACCCCAGCTATAGCCAGTCCTGACATCATGGCCACAGCGAAGCCACTCAGCCAGGGTTTGGTTTGCTCCTGGAACCTCAGTGCAGTAGATTTGACTCCTACCTTGATGTCATCCTCCTTATCCTAATTATTAAAGTCAGAACAATGGGAGCTCACAGTCAGTTCTGAGAATGTATTTATTAAACATTAACTGTTTATATCCTAAGGCCTACCACATAATCGCAGTGCAAGGGCATGTTTCAGTATATCTGTCCGTTTCTTCCTAAATTTAAGGATATATGCTTACTTGAGCAGGCATACTTCATTAGGTATGCCTGCTCAACTGGGCACAAATGCCTTGTTGACGTAAAAGGGGCTCCAACGTGGTAGCAAAGTGTACCTAATAAAGTGGATGGTGAGTGCATGTTTTAGACTGATTATAACCATCAACAGTTCAGGCCGGTGGAAGTGGTGTAATGGCATGGGGGATATTTTCTTGGCCACTCTGGGCCCCTTAGTACTAACTGAGGATTGTTTAAGAGTCACTTCATGGATGTGCAGCCGACAACTGCAGCAACTGTGTGATGCTGTCACGTCAGTATCAACCAAAATCTCTGAGGAATGTTTCCAGCACCTTGTTGAATCTGTGGCACGAAGAATTAAGGCAGGTCTGAAGGCAAAAGGGGGTCCAACCCAGTACTAGTAAGGTGTAACTAATGATGTGGCCGATGAGTATTGTTTCACCTAGAGTCCTTACAAATGAACAGGCAGACAGTGGTCAATAGGAAAACTGAAAAAAACATTGAAGCCCAACCCAACAAAAAAGTACAGTGCTGCTGTCCAATATAAGGTATCATGTAACTGTGTAATTTTAATTACAATAATATGGTGTAAAATTATACAAATGTGTGCTCTACAACCTTTTGTTTTTACTTATTTTTCTGCAGTCATGAGTAGAGGTTTTATTCAAACATAGCACTTACTACTCTCAACTGCTTATCATCACAGTCTATCCCAATTAATGCAGCAGTTTGTAAGTTTAACAATGCACTGCTATACATGTAACAGAAAACTCACTTTCTGCTTTTAACCTGTTCAGAGTATTAGGAGTATGGGCAGGCCATGTGAACTCCTGCCATCCTGCTATGTTAATTACTGAGCCACTGTGCTGCTGGATCTATGGTAAATTTGATGCTCTCTGCACATCAGTACACCCATAACATGGTTTATCCTAATAATAAAATGTAGACAGCAGAGAGCTGTTTTTTCCCTAAACTAAGAAAGGATGTTTTTTTGTTTTTTTATTTACTGCACTCCGCTCTCGATTTAAGGAAAGACATACGCGTTTAACAGGAACTAACTGCTGAGATCTGCAGAGCCCACGACTGTACCTGATGCGCGTATATTGTGTCATATATCAGCGTCCACATCACTCCTGAGAAGTACAGCGGGAGGCACACGGACCAATCACAGGAGCCTTTAACAGCGGACCAGCCGAGCAGAGCGCCCCAGTTGAAAGTGAGCCCTAAAGTGAGGGAAGGGAAGGAACAAGAGGCCAGCTTTAGCTCTGCTGATGGGGAGAAATATTAACTTTAGATACAGAATACCAACTTTATGTAGCACATACCCAACACAAACTGCGGCCAATAAGTGATCCTCTTCATCAGCGGGTAGGTGATGACGAGAGATAAAGAAGCAGCGCCCAGAGCTATACTGAGAAAGCATTTTGTGAGTCAGTCTGAGTCAAACACTAAAATAACAAGAAGGAATAAAACTCTGCTTGGATAACCACTTTTATTTACAACCTTGAAAATCTGTAAGATTGTGAACCAGTTTGAGTTCTACTGCCATGGTTGCCTCAGGGGAAACTTAAAACCCCTAAAAATTACACCGGTGGTTTCGGTCTACCCTACACAGCTGTTCAACGTCCCTGTTCTATTTTTATTTAGCTAATAAACTCAAATTAATGCTCAGCCCGTCACTGCACAAAACTGCTTCTGAGTACCTGTAATAGTTGAGACACAAAAGAACCCCAAGTGCAAGAGAGAGCTGCCCTCCCAGGAAGACCAGTGCCTGCATTCGAGAAATCTCTCCTGACGCGATTGGTCGAGAGGCTGTCCGGAACACCTGCGCAAACACATCAAGGCTTTCAGTGTATCAGAGCTGAAAATAAACAAGCAATATATACTTCTTGCTGTAATCCAAGTGAAGTTCAGTGTTTTTGAGTGTGAGTATGTGAGGGATGTTGATCCAGGTAAGAACAGGCTCATTTAACATTAGGCTGATTTCTAATGTCTGCTTGACACAGGGTTGTATTTACTTCTTTGCAAAGCAAACAAAAAAAAGAAAGGCCCAGTTATTTTTTATTTGCATTCAGCTCTATGCTAGTCTCATTTACTTTTTTGTCAAAGTCTTTGTCCCACATGTCATTGATGGTGCAGCCGGCCCCTCTCATCAGCAGAGCGCCCGTACCAAACAGCGTGAGCATGCCCAGATCTGGGAGGCACCCGGGGTGAGCAGCCAGAGCGATGCTCCAAGTACACGGCAGGTACAGCAGCCATGTCCCTGCAATTAAGATAGCAAATTTCAAGTGAATCAAACAAGGAATTAACATATAAACAGAAAGAAAGGCAGCAAAGAAATAAATGCCTAGCCAACAGCTAAATTTATCCAGTAGGAGTTTGACTGTGGTCTGGTTGGGGTCTCTCAGCAGTAAAAGGGGGTCCAATGCAGTAGCAAGGTGTACCTAATGAAGTGGCTGATGAGTATGTTTTAGACTAACTATAACCACAACATTAAAAGGCATGACACCAACTAACACCAACTAACCCCACCCTTCTGGGCATGGATGCAGGGTCTCTCTCTCTCTCTGTCACCAGCAATATTTATGAGGGTGGTACGGTTCAAGCTGACATGAATATCCGGACCCAGAGTTGCCCAACAGAACACTGCACTATAACAAACTGATCGGTGTCACTCACTCTGCTCATCAGTGGTTCTGCCGTTACCGTTGATCTACGTATGTGAGCGTATTTTAGTTAAAGTTACTTAAGCAGAAAGATGCGATGTTCATAAACACAGCAAGTACAAACCTATAGGTTTGTCCAGCCTCATCAGCCGGAGGTAAGGCTGCACGCGTGCTGGCGCTGAATTTACAACAGCAGCAGCTGATAAACTGAATGATCTTCTCCCACTGTGCCATGTCTCATGAAGTCTTACTGACGGGCAGGCTGCAGTCTGGCTGTGAAGCTTTCCTCCCAGCACGCTGGAGTCTGAGCGGAGACCGCCTCCTGTCCTCACGCCTTCCTTTTGGACGAAGCAGGAGGAAAGACATCGATGACAAGCCCCGCGGTGGATCCTCCTCAGAGCGTCCACAGCTAGCCTGGCTGGGAGCATGGTGTCTCTCTGGGGTCACATGAGACACTTTCTGTGTGTGCAGAGGGAAATATCACCCCTAAACACACAAACACACACACACACACAAATAAGGGTGGAGGGATGGCATGTTCCCAGAGAAGGAGGGATTTGCTACAACTGAAACAGACACCTGTGAAACCTCTCGCTGTAACATCAGTAACGACCTGCGTGTTTTAGCCGTTAAGACACTAAGGACACACTGATGTTACAGTGACACGGTTAAACTGACACTGAAGGTGTAATAAATGTTATCCAGTAGCCTGCTAACTCTAGTGTGACATACCGGCGAAACAAACCTACACTACAGGTTACAGGAGCGAAACAAACACGCCGACCAGGATACAGGCGCCTCACCAGCTCAGCGCTGCTCTTCCCTGTTGTGGTCCGTCCCTTT
>VVAS01063975.1:6974-24095 GCA_015103295.1 Ptychochromis oligacanthus
TCACACAACCTAAAAAATAAAAAAAAAAAAAAATCTAAAAAAAAAAAAAAAAAAAAAAAAAAAAGATAGGTTTTTACATTAATTTTTGCAGTAATAGTGCTGAGTGTAATCAAAGGCTATCTAAAAAGACCTGTTCTTTCATCACATTCATTTAAACTCAGTTCAAAGTAAGACTTTTACTTTGCAGGTCACATCGAGTTTACCTGGCAACAGGTTATGATTGGAGTTCAAAGTTCAATCATCATGTTTCCCATCAATCTCCTTATTGTGAGTATCTTCAGAAACACTCGTCCTCAAGAGAAAACCACCAAAGCAAATGCGTTGAAACAGGGGAAGACCGTTCGAGTTTCTCCCTCACAGACGTCGTCCCCTCAGAAAGAGATGAAGGAAATCACACCAGATACTGTGATCAAGGTGAAAAATCATTTATATCCTTTTTACATCTTTAGTTTAGTAAATATTCTGTTCTGAGTGTCTGAAGAGCTTGGTGTGGTTTCTATATTAGGACATAAAAAGAATTGCCCAGTCACTCTCAAAGACCATGAAGAGCCCACTAACACATCCGGAGCTCCATCCTGGTCAGCAGGCTGACATCAACACTCTGCTGTCTCTAGTGGAGGACATCATCAGACAGAAAAACCAAGCAGCTGGAGACTTCTACAGTGATTCCTCAAAGAAGGATCAATCTATGATCCTTAGTTTAGGTGCAGTGAATCTACAAGGTAAACTGCAGTACAACATTTCTAACACTTATATTATGTATATCTAAAATCATATACATCATTTATCCTCCTTCGGTGTGTTTTCATGGACAGAAAACAGTGTGTGGGAGAGCCCTGAAAAGAATTTGGATATAGCTCAGAAGAAGAGCAAAAACCGCCTGTACCTGTACAGACAGCTACAGCTTGTCGAGAAGGAGCTTTATATGTTGGGACCTTCTCGGTTTCCAAACCCAGACAGCTATAATCGGGCCATGCAGCAAGTTCAGGGAATGAAGGGTCTTCTGGAGTATCACCTGCCCATGTCAGTCCTGGATGGAGATGAGTTTAATTGCAGCCCCAGTCCAGAGGAAACTATCGCTGGGAACACTAACAAGAAGTGCTGCCAAGGAGGGCTGCCATGGTGGTTTGTGTTTATTGGGTGGATACTGGTGATTGCAACTAGTGGTGTGTCAGGATACTTCACTATGATGTATGGGCTGACTTATGGGAAAGACCGCTCTGTAAGCTGGCTTATCTCCATGGTGGTCTCCTTCTTTGAGAGTCTCTTCATCACCCAACCTTTAAAGGTGAGAAAAATTACAAAATAATCAGTTTTTGGGTGAAATAATGCACTGATATATATGTATACATACATTAAAGATATATTTACTAAAGACATTGCACTATAAACAAGCCAGCTTTAAGTCCCACATCCCACAGCACATTAGCAAATGTTTGCCTCATGGAGACAAATAAATAAAAATAATGTTTATTTACAAAATGCCTTTAAAAATTGAAGTTACAAAAATGCTTCATACTCGGCAGCAAAATGAACACATTTTAAAATCGCCAAATTTTATACTGATGCATATTTTTTAGATAGATTTTAGTGATCTAAGAAAAAAGAAATTAATACGAAATAAAAATTATATGAAAATTAAAAAAAAAATTAAACAGAAAAGACATTTAATTGCAAATAATCTTGATGCAGAAACATATTTAGCATTTTGAATATTTTTGATATTTTATAATGATCTATTTCTTATTTTGGTGTTCCCAAAAGTCCTCATGTTTACATAGAATTATATGTATACTATAATATAATTTCTAAAAAATTGTATTGTATTGTTATCACATAAAACATATATCTTTACCATAGACATTTATTTATTTACATATATATCATATTTCAATTTGATGTTTTTATGTCTAACTGGTATCTGAGGTTTCTGGGAGTAAGAATTTTACCTACTGTGTTACAGCATGTTTCCCACACATTTAGCTGAATATGCAAAGCTTACCAGGTCCTCCACAGGTGTATGTACCACAGTACATATTTATAATACAGTCATCATAGCAGAGTCCTCTGGTACTAAAGTCTATAAAATCTTTTGTTGCAGGTTCTTGGTTTTGCTGCTTTCTTTGCTCTGGTTCTGAAGAAAGTTGACCAGGAGGAATACGGAGAGCCTCCTATAGAAGAGAGTCTCAGAAGCCGAGGTGAGCTTTTTTTTTTTGGATCCTTACTTTTTTTTTTTTTTTGCATGGTTTCATATTTTAAAAAAAGTAAGACATCATACAAAAATCCTCCCTCAGATAATCTTAATGCTGTACGGGCAGCAAGAAGAGACAGCACCTGCAGTTTCTATAAACCACCACCTCCTACTGATATTGAGAGGATGCGGAACAACATGATTAAGGAGCAGAAAGTCTTTGCTCTCCTAAGGGAGATTCTCGGTAGGAGGACCACTTTGATACAAAGCAGTGAAAGGATCTAATGTGACACATTTTTACTTGCTGATGGAAGATATTTCTTTGTGATGCAGCCTATATGGGATTTATGTGGATGTTACTCCTGGTGGCGTACGGTCAGAGGGACCCAAATGCCTACTTTCTGACCCAACACATTCGCCAGAGCTTCAGCAAAGGAATCTCAGACACCATGAGTATTCAGGATGTGTTCAACTGGGCAAATACAACTCTGCTGAGCAACCTGTTTGGAGAGTACCCAGGTTAAATATTTGTGATGCTATTAATTGATGCACAGTAATGCTTTGCATGAATTGCTTTAGACATTTGCAGATCTTTTTCTACTTACAGGAAAATATTTAGCTTTTAAATAAATAGCTAAAATCAGCTTATCACAATTAAAATTGTATCGGACAGTATCATATAATAATTGAAATATTGTGTCGCATTAACAACAACATATACCATATGAAATCAATTGTATATTTATGTAGTAAAGCATAAAAATTCATGTTTTTTTTCCTTCTTGTCATCTGAACATTTGCCACAGGATTTATCACAGATGGTAACTCAAAGCTGGTGGGCAACTCTCGTCTCCGCCAGGTTAGGGTGCAGAAAAACTCTTGCCACTTAGCTCACTCCATGCAGCACTCTGTCCGGGACTGTCATGCACCGTACTCATGGGAGTTGGAGGACATGGGCTCCTACAGTCCAGGCTGGACTCGCTCTGTGGGTCATAATGCCTCAGTGAACCTTCACAGCCCCTGGAAGTACAAGTCTCAACGTAAACTGAGGGCCTACCCCATCTGGGGGAGTGTGAAGCTCTACAGAGGAGGAGGGTTTGTGATGGATTTGGGGCCAGATTTACGAAACTCCAGGAGGTAGAAATTTCAGTTCCAAGTGAAATAATCTCAGTTAAATGGCATGAAGAGTAAACTGAAATGATTTGTAATTTAGAGAATTTATCAAACAAAAACAAAAAATACATCTGGTTGCAAAATCTTTAGGAAGTATTAATGTTCAGTTTTCATTGCTTTTTTTTAAATCAAAAAATAACTGACTATATGATCATTTTTTGCAGAATAACAGACGACATAATAATTGTACTTGTAACTTGTGGGTTTCCAGTTTGATTAATCTTATTAAAATAAAGTGAACTTAAATTTATGATGAATAGACTGAACAATTGGGAGACATTGCCTTGGTCTGCAGTGGACCATTCACCTTAGTTTCTGAGATTTTGTGACTAAACAAGTAATGAGTTTATCAAAAAAAAATTAAACACATTAACCAACAACAGAAACTGTTATACATCTAAAGGTGATAAGAAGACATCTTAAACAGAAATAATGTCTTTTTAATTTTGTAAGTATGTTAATATATGCTTTAACTTCTTGTTTATCTGAAATCAAGGTCACAAAGTTAGTGACAGTCCTGGCAGATCAGTTGATCTCTGTGCCACCCTACATCAGCTGATAGCTCACCTGATACCCCTCTACACATTCAATTAGTAAATCATATCTATTGGTGCACTTTGGGCTACTTCAGCCTGCTCACAGTTGCTGCAAGCCACATTGCAACCAACTCCTTCCAAGCTCTACCTTTCATGCTGTGTCTGACATAATCAGTGTCATATATCTTAGCTGCTCTGCCCTGTGTTGGCAGGGGATCCCATAATAGAGATATACCACCCAAAATAAATTATTGCAGACGGAAAGAACAATCTTATTTTGAGTGGTCCTGGCTGAAATCACTGGTTCTGATTTGGGAATTGCCTTTTTATACTTGTAGGAAAGAAGTGCTAGTCTGGAGTCACGTTTTAAGGTATAACATGTGTAAATCATGTTATTCATCATTGCCCCTGCAGAATCCTTCAGTACCTTTATGACAACACCTGGTTTGATGTGTACACCCAAGCAATCTTCGTTGAGTTCACTGTGTACAATGCCAATGTCAACCTTTTCTGCACTGTCACACTCATGTTAGAGACCACAGCTACAGGTAAGCAGTTCAGATGGAGATACTCTGTGAGCTGCACAAGACCTTAAGTGTTACAAGAACTGCATAATCTGTCATGCTGCATTTCTTCCAGGAGCTTTCCAGTTCCGTAGTGAACTTCAGAGTGTGCGTCTTTACCAGTCGACTGGTGGCCTTCACATCTTTGTCATGGCCTCTGAAGTCATCTACTTTCTCTTCATCATCTATTACATGTTTGTTCAGGTGTACAAACTTTATCCTTTCTTTGCTACCATTAAAAGTAAAAGTACACAATGGAGTTGCTCATCTGAACACACGGCACTGCCTCCTTCTATGTTTTGACAGGGAAAGCTGATGAAGAAACAGAAATGGGCTTATTTCAAGAACAAGTGGAACCTGCTCGAGTTAGCGATCATCATTATCAGCTGGAGCGCACTGTCCATCTTCATCAAGAGGACTTTACTGGGGAATAGGGACATGAACTATTACCAGAACAACAAAGACAAGTAAGTCATAAGAAAAACACAACCCATTCAAGTATATAATCAGCGGTTGTAAGTTTATGAACAGCTCATTTATTGTATGAATTTCCTGCATATCCTTGCTCTGCAGACCAGCAGCATGCAAGGTCATCATTTAGTGGCCTTCCTGTTGCATGTCCATGTGTCCGCACCCTGAGGAAGCCTGGCCTTGTCCAGAAGCTTTGTGTACCTTTAGTACTACAAACAAAAACACTTTTTAAAAGAGCTAGTCGGTTTTTTATTTAGTTTTTTAGTACACGTTAACATTTAACCTAACAAATTTTGGATAATAGATACTTTGTACCTGGTAGCTAGGGAACACTGATGTTTTGCTCAAACAAATTATTATAATTTATGAATTAAATGTATACATTATAAATTATTGTTTACAGTAAACTATTACAATAGTGACTGTTCATATTAAACATTTTTTTAAACTTTAAAGTTTCAAATAATGATGTCAGCGTATGTCGATGCAATCCCTGTGAGCCAAAAGGCTTCAGGGTTTAAATGCTTTGCTTTAGACAGTTTATTCTACTCTTTGATCTGTATGACGTCAGGTGAAAGCACACATCCTTAATATGGTCATTTCAGGTACAGAAGCTCCACCCATCTGCTGCTCAAGCCTTCAGTTTGTGAGGGGCAGCCAATCAGAAGCCAGTTGATTTAAAGAGATTGGGAAAAGGTGCTAAAATGGCTCGTTATAGTCAGTGGATGAACCTTGGGGCTTCACAAAGGCCCACTATGAGGTCTTGATTATGCTTTTCAAGTCTGGGTGCCCACTAGGGTACACTGGGGTCCAATCGGGTCCAACTTAAATTTCATCATCAGATGGTAAACGCAAGGGTCTACATGGACATTTGCGTGCCTGCTTGTTTTTTGTGACTACGCAGATGCGTCTGCAGAGGATTTACATTACAGTGGACCAACTATGCATGCTTAGTTGGTCCACTGTGAATCATGCAAGGCTATCTTAATAGAGTCCCAGACTGATATAGGTCCACTTTAATCCATGCAAAACTGTCCTTATTTCTTATAGAATACAAAATAACATCTTGTTCAAGTAAGTTATTTATCCTGTGTGCACAAGATTACACAAGAAAAATTCACACAAGAAAAATATCTTGTGCACATAAGGTAAAAGCCTGTTCACACAGGAAAAAAAATCACCTTACAGGACTTTAGGGAGTTTGTCATAATAAGCATGAAGAATTATTAAAAAACATGTGTTGTGTGATGATTAAAATCTTGATTCATGATTGTCTGTGGGGGGAAAAAACATTTATTTGTATGTTACTGTGAACCGGGAAGGCTTTCAAATAAAATAATTTTTAAAAAGGATTTAAAGCTTTTTAAAACAAGGGTCTCTTCTGCTTCTACTTTCTGTCCAGATTCGCCAGTTTCTATGAAACAGCCAAGGCGGATGCAGTGCTTGGATATCTGATTGCCTTTCTGGTACTGCTGGCTACAGTCAAACTGTGGCACCTGCTGAGACTGAACCCCAAGCTACACATGATTACAGCCACACTACAGCGAGCTTGGACTGATATTTCAGGCTTCCTGGTGGTCATGACCATCATGTTTCTGGCCTACTCTATTGCTGTGAGGAGTTTCCCATGCTTTTTTTTCCCATGCTTAACATCAACATGCTGCTGGAGTCCATGTTTTTCTCTCTGTTTTATGTTTACTTTGTGAAAAAGAACTCATTTAAAAGGTGGTCATTGACACAGAGATGAACTTTCTATTTTTCAGTCTAACCTGATGTATGGGTGGAAGCTGTACTCCTATCGGACTCTGCTTGATGCTGCACAGACCATGGTCAGCTTGCAGCTTGGCATTTTTAACTATGAAGAGGTTAGTATGAGACAATCATAATTCTACCACAGCACATTTTGACAGGTCATCCTTCTTTACTGTGTTTCTTGCTTCTGGTCCCTCAGGTTCTGAATTACAATCCAGTGTTTGGTGCTTTCCTCATTGGCTCCTGCATTGTGTTCATGACCTTTGTGGTGCTCAACCTCTTCATCTCTGTCATTCTGGTGGCCTTCAGTCAGGAGCAGATACATCACAAGGTAACTCACACACACCGAGTCTGAAATGTCTGAGTGCTGTTGATGTTAGTGTTTAGCTGTAACAACTGCCAACTGTAAACATAAAAAAAAAACAGCCTTAGATGACTTAATAATCATTGAGTTATACTGAATGCTCACTGTTCTTGCAGCCATCAGAAGAGGATGAGATTGTGGACCTGATGCTAATGAAAATCTGCAGTTTGTTTGGAATCAAATGTAAGAAAGGAGGAGGAGATGGCCTATCTGGGAGGCCAGATATTTCATCTGCGCCAAATAACACATTCTCAACTATTTCTTCTGGGAATATTCATGAGGGATGATAAGTTACCCTGCTGTCAAATAGAGGTTTAACATTGTAAGACCCAGAGAATGTTTTGCTTTAGTTCTTGCTTGCCATAATTAGCCTCATTTTGCTGTCATGTTGTTGCTTTGTGACTGAATATTACCCCTTGCAAGTCTATATATTGGCAATTTTTCTCTATTGCTGCAGAGTTGTCGCCATTGTACGAGAAGATGAAACAGTGCAGATGGTAGAAACCGAGGATAATCCTTATGCTATGCACATATGAGACATTGTATTTAGAATGTGGTGTACTGTGTTAAACAAATAAATTAGTATTTCTGTGACTAAGTCATGAACAATATGCATTTATTCCATAAAATAAGTACTCATAGATATTAGTGAAAAACTGCATTGGGATAGGCTAACCAAAAAAGGTCTAGTTTATACTGTACTATATGTATGGAAACTGTGTACCTTATATAGCTCTCTCAGGTCAATAGTAACATATGGAGCAGTATATTGCATTTAGGTATGCATTATGTTTCCATGACCAATTACATATAACAGAGGTTACATGAGAGTATCTCATATAACAGAGGTTTAGACAACATGCACAAGGCAGCTGAAAGCAGAACTTGTTAAAAAACTGGAGTTCTTTAGAGTGCTCATAGCATCTTCAATATATATGCAAAATACTTCACACTATATGCAGTGGTTATTTCATTTCTCATTAATAGCCACACTGGTGGCTTAGGAAAATTACCAAAACTGTGACTGCCTATTTCAGCCACACCATCCCCGTAGCATCACCTGTTCTTATCTCCTAATGGCCCATCCACTCCAGCCACTTGGTGGGTTGACTTACAAATGAAAGGAATTTAAGACACTGCAAAGCCACATAATAGTTTCTGCGCCCACACAATGCATATAGTCAAAAAACATAGTATGCTTTTTTTTGTTTTTTTGTTTTTTTACGAGCTGGAGATCGGTGAACCATAAATAGCAGTATGCACTTCATATTAACTGCCAGTTGTAAATTCCCCAGTCGCTCTAATACACGCTGCATTAGTGTAGAAGAAAATCTTCATCTTTCACTGCTGTCGTGCAGTTTGGAATTACTGGTGGCTCTAAATTACCTGAAGATGTGAATTCTTGTCTGTCTTATCCCTGTGAGTGACATGTATACCCCATGGATAGAAAGATAAAGACTCCTTTAGCAAACTTGCAGGTCTGCTGTTCCTCTGTCACTGGGACTTTGCCAGCTACCCCGATGAGCAAAAGCATCGAATATTACATTTGAAAGAATTCCATTATAAATGTCATTTTAAAAGTACAACTACATTAAATGTTAGATGTATTTTAAATACATTTGTATTTGCTGACTTGCAGGTGTGAGACACTGCTAAAGTGTCAAATGAAAACATGCCAGCAACACAGCAGCATGGATGAGTTTAGTGAGGTTCCCCTAGGTGCCTCAGGTGCCTATAAAGCCTAGGTGCCTGTAGGCTTTACTGTAGCTGAGCACGCTGAGGCTTGATTTCAAACTTTCACATTTGATTGTGGCACATCAGGGTTGACCTCAGGGCTGGTAATACCAGCAAACATAAGAAGGTGCTCAGGACTGCTAGTTTTGAAGTTAGGCTAAAAGTGGACAGTCTGGAGACAGTTGCAGAGAGGAAGATGAAAGACAGGATAAAACTACCCTTGATAGCCTTTTGGGCCCCACCATACAACAACTTAAAGCAAATGTCTCTAATCCTATATCTAATACTTAGAGTAATATTTTGTTGTATAGTATGCTATTTTTACTGTTTATCACATATTATGAATTGTACTATACTTATTCTATATTTGCTATCCTTTGCTGCATTTCTGTACAATACTGTATATCATGTTATACTATATTAGTGCATTTCTGTACTTTGAGATTTAGTCCAGTATATATTATGGTGTATTGTTTTTTGTTTGTTTTTGCTGTTTGCCTTGTGATTTAATTGAATTTGTATAGTTTCTATTTTTGTTTTTTTCTTACTCTGAAGCATTTTTGTTGTTCTTTTTCTGTTCATGCGTTGCCCTGACTGATTTCAAAACACAGTCATATTCTGCACGTTCAGACACAAGTTCTTCTGTCTGCACAATACCGCAATACAATGCTCTACAATACAGGACTCTAATATAATCAGACGTCTTACAGAGGATGGGTTACAAACTTAAAGGGTAGTTTACAGAAAATAAATATGTACGCAGATTATTGAAAATTAACAAAAAAAAAATAAAGTTAATGTATATATATAAAAAAAGTAATAAAAAGAATATTAATCAAATGAACACTGTGCTACAGTGCTAAAACGAAAAATAAAACGACCATGTCTCTGCAGGGAAATCAACTCTCCACCACACAACTCTCATAGTGATCTTACGTATCCGCGACGTCGTTTTTTTCTTTACGTGTTGCGTCACTTGTGTGGGCGTGGCTATCCGCGTGAGACTGTGTGCTCGGGTCGTCTGCTGACAACAAACATGCGTCGCAAGGCAGGCCGAGGGGATACTCACTAGCCAAGCGGCGGCAGTGGCAGTTAACCAGCTATAAAGACACTATAAAGTTAGTAACGGCAGTTGTCTGGTTACAAGTTTTAAGGCTTTGTGTCCGCCAGAGAGAAAATAATATATTTTAACGACGTGACGCTGTGTTTGACTGAGGGTGTCCGGTTTCCTCACGCTGAGGGATTGCAATGCCCTCTGACTTTATCTCCCTTTTCAGCGGGGACCTCGACCTTAATTCGCCCAGATCCTTGTACTCCAAAGGTAAACATTTTGATTCCGTTTGTCACTCTAGTTTGGCTCTCTCAGAGCTCACATTCGGAACTTACCGCCGGCTGCGTTAAGTCGTTAAGTGTTTAGACGAGTGTGTTCAGCCCCCTTCGCTGTCATTCATCTGTAGCACCTTTCATTCGCCTGCTCAAAATAACGCGAAGTTGAGTTCTGAAGCTCATATAGAGTATTTATAAATATCTACTGAGTTCTTCAGTCGTGGTTTTGCTCCCTGAAGGAGTGTTTTTGTTTTGTTTTTCCCCCTCAAACTGAAGCCCTGAGCAGCTGCATGCACACCGGTCAGACCAGTTTACTATTTCCCTGGCAGCTGAAAAACAGTGATATCTATGTTCTGTGGGTTGTTTGAGTAGGCCATAACTGACCCCCGCCCCCCTGAGGCACTACATATACAGGGCACTGCCCCCAGAGTGGCGCTGTAGTGGAATCATGGACATGAACTATGGGAGCCTCATGCAAACCTGTAGATACCATAGCTTCACTTTTGAAACCAGTGTAAATGTGAAAAACAGCCTTATTTTATTCTATCCTGTTAACAACATGGACTTTATCCATGTAGTAGGGAAAATGGTACTTTGGATCATACTAAGGTGAGGAAAAGTGAAAAAATATGTCTCCAAACACTGTCTGAAAAAAACCCAAAAACTTTTGGCAGTGAGTTCATCCAACAGGGGGTTGTGTGAAGTTAATATCAATATTTAAGATAAAACATAATAAGTATGTTTGCTACATCAGCTGACTCCATCCCATGGCAGTGGGATTCAGCAAACCTGTTAAAAGTGGGTTAAATGCTGCTTTTTTAGCACTGTAAAGCCAGTGCATTATTCATGCTCCCGCAGAAGATCTTGTATCATTAACAGTCTAATTGTATCAGAAATAGTTTAATTTGTTGCCGATATTGACCTGAAAGTCAGAGCTGAGAATAGAGAATGCAATTTGATCTGGATAATAGTAATAATTAGTCACTTAATTTATGGGTTTTGTCAAACGTAAAACCAGAATTGATGAGATATTCCTTTGGATTAATAACTGTTTTCACTGACAAACACTACATTTACATTTAGTTTACAATAAGTTCTTAAATAAACATGAAGCTCTTGGTGGATGGACAAAGTGTGAGGCTGCTGCCACTGACTATACGTGACAGGGGTAGATGACTTGGGTAGAATTTAACGCTAAATTTTCCTGTCTTTTTATGATTGTGAAAAGCAGCATCCGTGACTTAAATTAACATGCAATAATGACACAATCCCTGAAAATAAATGTTTATCATCTTTCTGTAGAAATTTAGTGCTTTTACTCTCACCAGTCAGATGCACTCAGGTTTTAAAGTTTTGAAAAGTTTATTTAACCTGAAATTTAAAACAAAAAGCTTCTTTTTTTTGCATTAAGTTAGAGAGAAAAAATAGCTGAATCCACTGCTTTTATGTTTTAGAGTGCAGTGCTTCCCTTGCAACTTCTGTCCAGAGTTGTGAAATGCTTCCTCATGGTATTTCAAATTGTTATGCAGTGGTTTGGTGTGTGATAAGCTTTAAAACTATTACTCAAATGGGCTCGCGCGAATTGTATTATATAATTTCTCTTGGTCTTTTGGGGAGAAAAAAAATGTGGAGACCTTGTCTACTTTTTTTCACTACCCTAGCATATTTTCCAGAATGTCAACATCTTTTTCATCAATGGCTTACCTGGATCAAGGAGTCCAATAATGTAGTAATAAACATAGCGTACCCATTATTCCTTTTATTTTATGAAATTTAGGTTGCATGGGTGCTCATATTAAACATTGCCAAGGTTTCGTACGAAGGCCGACATGGGTACAAGTAATTCCTGTGAGTCAAGAGAAAAGCTCAGGCTTCAGACTGCAATAAATGCTCGTTTTCAGACAGATTTTTTTCTATGATATCAGAGAGAAGTGATATTTTTAACATGATGGTCACAGACAAGGAAAGATGGTTTAAAACGGCTTACATCAGACAGAGGACTGATGCAAGCCGAACTGAGGGATTATTTTGAAGTTTGAATCCTGCAAAGCTACCGTAGAAGAGTCCAGGAATTAAAATATGGACCGTAATAGGTTGCCTTTAAAATAAATTAAAAACATTAACTGAAATTTAGCATGGTGTTGATGTTAAGTTGTACTGATCACCAGAATCAAAAAAGACATGTCTCAATTGTGATGATGTGAATTATAGTAGATTGTAGCAGGTTTGTTTTAGAAAGCTGTTTGGACAGCAAAACATGATGAACATATTTTTAGCATATGAGAACCCAAGAGAAGTTAAAGGAAATCCAATAAACTGTAACAATAGCACTCAGGATAGGACAGCTTGCTAACTTTTGTTGATGGACTGCAGGTTAATAGATGTAATAAACTGTCTTCCCACCAGTTTCACATTAAAGTTGAAGAATGTTATGGGCCTTCTCTATGTTCTCAGACCTCAGATCTTGACATAGTTTCTTTCTTTCTTCCTTTTTTTTATTATTGACATGACCAAAGCCTGGTCAATCATTACCTCTCTGGTTGCTCTGTGTATAAACCTGGGCTTAAATAGCACTCTATTAATATTGACTCTGCTGTGTTAAGCAAACTTAGCGGCATGCGCTTAGAAATACTTGACTGCCTTGAAAGCTTGTTGAGATCTGATGATGAAAGAAACAATACTGTAGAGGGGGAACATCTAAAAAAAAAAAAGCGGTGCATTAAGAGTTTGCGCTTAATCCACTCTAAATGTATCTGTCATAGAGTCACATCAGTGGACTCTAAACTCGTGCATTTGGAACAGCAAATGTAAATTAACAGTTAACTCGTGAGTCAGCGGTCTTGTGAACTTGAGCTCATTATAAACACTATGAGGCAGATGCTTTTTAAATGATGTTATTTAACAAAAACATTCGTTTCAGTGTCTTCATGTGTTTAACATCAGCCCAGACCTGTTCTACATACTTTAAGTTGTCAATCTTACTGATATATTTTCCTTTGTCAGTTGCCAGATGTCACAAAAGAAGCTACCATAAGCTCATCCGTGACACTAGACTGACATTGTGCTGATATATGAGATGCATTTCCTCCTCTTATATAGACAGCACAGCTTTGTGAACACAATTTGCATTACGGGCACTCAGTCAGCTAATTCAGGAGGAGACACCAATATGAGTCCCATAAAACGAGGTTGAATGAGAGAGTCTACAACTGCTTACTGGTAAAATAACATCACTTCTTTGTAAGATCCTCTTATGTTCACAGTGGCCTTCACACCACTCTTCCTCTGCCAGTTATAAGTGCCTATCATTACTATTTCTGTCTACAGAGCCCCTGTGTAGCGCTAGTCCCACTGCGTATTGTGCAGCCTGACTGTCTCAAAATGAAGGACCTTAACGTTTATTTTGACTGAAGGCCACTAAAGCTCCAATTATGGCTCCTCAGCCCACAAAATTACTACTCCTGTAGTAATACTCTCTCAAGGACCAAGAACGTTTGTGGAGTTGGTGGTGGTGTTTGTTGTATTGTATGGACTGAAAATGATTTATGTTATTAATTTCTGTGAACAAAGCCACATACACCTGATATCTTGACTGATCTAAGGAAGAAGTAGATTAGAGTCCACTGGCAAAAGAGAAGGAATGCAGACAGACAGGCATCTGGACTAATGGCATATTTGGCCTTCCTTTCTACCAGTGTCTCTGTTTAAATATGACATGGCTATGCAACTGTTAGTTTCTCCATTAAGTACCAAAGTAGTCATAGCCTTACCTTTAAAATTAGAAGGAATGTGCACTCTTATAATATGTAATAATATTATCAAAGTTAAAGTCTGTTTAGTCCATTGTTGTAGTAAGTTGCTTGCGAGTTAAGAGAGATGGAAAACATTTAATTTCAAGAAAACTATTTGTTGTTTTCTTTTAGTAAAATAGCATTTCTTATTGAAATATAAATCCTGAATACCCATCTTTAGAGTTACTAGTCGTTCAGTATTCCTAAAAAGTCATAAAGTGATTCAAATTACTCACACACGTCTAAATGCGGCCCAAGTGTTCTCACTTACCTTCTTTTAAATCTCTTTGATCAATCATTAACACTAACCAAACTTCAATAAGAAGTCTAATCAGGGTCAGGTCAAAATATCACCACCTCTGGTATTTACTGCACACTTGTGACTTTGTTTTGGCCACGGCGAATCGATGTACGAGCAGCTAAACCCGAAGTATATACTGAAGTATTCTGCTTTGTGATTGTTGAGGTGTTAATATAGTATGTATATTATAGTATACATATAGTATAGTATAGTATAGTATAGTATAGTATAGTATAGTATAGTAATAATCTAATTTGTTGCATTAGATTGTATGCAAAAGCTGGTGTCAGCAATGTTGAGATATATGCTTAAAAAAGGAAATATTTCACAAAAAGGAGCAAACGTTCCTAATAATTATCACTAATATATCACATTAGCATCACATTTGTGTCAGTATTTGTAGATGTCATATATATTTGCCAGAAGAGATAAATTCCTTTAGACACAGGGGTATTCGTTTTTGAAACTGCAATTTGACAGTTTTGTGTGCAATTTTATAGATTTTATGATGTGCAATGAAGTTGTCGAAATCACACAACTTATAAAGGATTATATGCATGTTTTAAAGGTTTTCCATTCTGCCAGAAACCGGCCTTTTATGAGTGATCGAGTAGAAGACTTTGTCTCCTTGGCCTGTTCATTGTGTTCATGAATGGAAGCAGTTGAAAGGGGATTATTTTCCAGACAAATGTTGCTGTGCAGCAGGTTATAACTTAGAAAAGTACAGTAGTGGGGCACAGAGTGGAGCAATGTGTTGTATTTGTCCCACTTAATTTTTTGTCCATCAAAATGTTTCACTGAGTAATGTTCATTGTACTGTATTGTAGTGTCCCCAGCATAGTTCAGCATAGGACTGCAGAATATTGCACCTGCCTGGCCTTAAAGGAAGAGTGGCACAAGCATGGTGCTTGAACACTTTTGCTTTTCTCAACAGTCTTCTGTGAAAAGCCCAGAGCACCTGTGAGATCTTACAGCCACCCCTTGCGTTTCTGGCCCAAGCAAGATGATTCTGAACTAAGACATTAAATATTGAGTGTGGTGAATCTTGACTGGCCAGACTCTTTCCATTGGCAGATGAGATGCAGCAGTTAAGGTGTCAGAAACTCATAACTAGGCTGTAAGCACTGGGTGTTGTTTTTTCTGGCTCAAAGTAAGAGAGAGACTGTTAAATTTAATTCAAATATTTATGTAATTCTTTCTAAATAAAAGAAATATGCATGCAAGCTCCCGTCAAGCCAGTCTGCCTATGTTGTTTACGTTTAAATACATAATGGGGTCAGTTTACAATAAACGACAAATAATACAAAGAACGTTCACTAGTGTTTGTTTTACAGTGTGGTGTTTTGAATGTACACTGAAACCAGAAACCAGAACATGTACTTCCTGTAATCTAATATACCGACCTTACAATAAACCCCTCCTTTGTGAAGCTTATCATATTCAGTTTTTATTGAGACTGTGCCAGAGAGCTGTTGATTCAAATACTCTTTAAAGTGGTTTGGTCTTCTCTCTCTCCTGATATTCTTCATCCTGCAGCAGTTCTCCTGTACTGTTGGCCAGCTGGTATTATTACTATTACAGATGACAGTTACTGCACCTCGTTGGTTAAGTGAATGCTAATTACAGCAGACCACCAATAAGCACATCTATCATCCCATCATTTTGCCTTTTCATCTAGCGCAATCCTGGAGTGATTTTTGGTGTCGCAATAGCAGTTGGCAGTGAGACATTTAATTTAGTACTATGGAAATATGATAACATGCACAAAAGATTTGTTGACTAGGTGCATGTATGTGTTCACACATGTTTGTTGGCACATACAGTTAGGGTTAGGCATTTTGTTTCAGGCATAGTATGACATGCAACATAGTAATATACTAGGTCACTCGATGCCTCCATGTATTTTAACGTTTTAACCAAGGTTACATGGTGAGAGGCAGTACATCAAATTGCTGCCAATGTTTTTTTTTGTTGTTTAGTCTGTTTGGATTTGATTGAGACTGCACACGTCTCTCCTTTTGAGAATTTGAACTGCATCCATGGCTTTATTTTCCTGCAGCTCCAAAGCCAGAGCTAAGGCAATTTTCCTTCAGCACGACCAGTCAATTTAATCACATCTGCACCCGTTTGTTAATTTCCTGGCACCAAATGGAATGAAAGGTGAAGCAGATGCTGTGTTTAGGTCTACATGCCCATTCGAGTAGGAGAAATGTTGCTTGGTCATGACCACATAACTGAGTTTGTTTTTCTTTTTTTTTTTCTTTTTTTTTGTTTTATCCTTCTACCATGAATGCTGTGAGTGGGAGATGATATAGCTGCTGTTATTTAGTTTCAAAAACATTTGTGTTTTTGGTGCGTGTAGGTATATATCTCATCAGTGAGTTTGCTTCTGCCTTCGACACAGTTTGTCACATCTCAAAGCTTCCTCATACAGAAAGGTATTTCATGACCTTTAGAAATGCTCAATTCTTTGTCACAAAGTACTCAAGTGATCCATCTGGCAAGCTAACAGTTGTGGTATGTCAGTATCCCATGTTTTCATTTCTTCTTTCTGAGTCATCTGCTTCCCTAGTAGACTGGCAGGTAATTTGGGCCGGAATGAATTGCAGCACTGGTCCATTTGATTTCCTTCTGTATCCTGTCATTGTTTGTATACTTGCTTGCTCTCTTGACTTGCACACCCTCAGAGGTAGTATGAAAAATATACTGTTGCTGAAAGCTTTCATCCCACATTCAATACAGTGAGTTCAGGAATATACTCGCGTAAACCATACGGATGTATGCATAGGGTTTAGAGTAGCGTGTGCACGAACACAACAAACTGGATTGCACACAGATGTCTTCACGGACCCTTGTGTTCCCCCTCTGATAACATTTACATCACTTTGATGTTTATTGTTTAGTATTTTTGAAATCCAA
>VVAS01064010.1:0-10611 GCA_015103295.1 Ptychochromis oligacanthus
AGCCGAAAGAAGAAGAAGAAGATAATACACCCAATGACCACTTTATTGGTTACATCTTGCTGGTATTGGGTTGGACCCCCTTTTGCCTTCAGAATTGCCTTAATTCTTCATGGCACAGATTCAACAAGGTGCTGGAAACATTCCTCAGAGATTTTACTCCATATTGACAGGATAGCATCAAACAGTTGCTGCAGATTTTTCGGCTGCACATCCATGATGACAATCTCCTGTCCCACCACATCCCAAAGATGCTCTATTGGATTGAGATCTGGTGACTATGGAAGCCATTTGAGTACAGTGAAATCTACTCAAATGTCATGTTCAAGAAACCAGTTTGAGATGATTTGAGCTTTGTGACATGGTGCGTTATCCATCTGCTGATGGTTGGAAGCAGCCATCAGAAGATGGGCACACTGTGGTCATAAAGCGATGGACATGGTCAGCAACAATACTCAGGTAGGCTGTAGTGTTTAAACAATGCTCAATTGGTACTAAGGTGTCCAAAGTGTGCCAAGAAAATATCCTCCACACCATTACACCAATACCAGCAGCCTGAACTGTTGTTACAAGGCAGGATGGATCAATGCTTTCATGTTGTTTGCATCAAGGTATGCATTCAGAGATGCTCTTCTGTGGTTATTTGAGTTACTGTTGCCTTCCCATCAGCTCAAAGCAGTCTGTCCATTCTCCTCTTACCTCTAGCATCAACAAGGCATTTTCACCCAGAGAACTGACACTCACTGGATATTTTCTTTCTCTTTCTCTGTAAACCCTAGAGGTGGTTGTGTGGGAAAATCCCAGAAGACCAGCAGTTTCTGAAACAGCCTGTCTGACACCAACAACCATGCCACATTCAAAGTCACTTAAATCTCCTTTCTTCTCCATGCGGATGCTTGGTTAGAACTTTAGCGGGCCTATATGTCTAAATGCATTGAGTTGCTGCCATAAGATTGGCTGATTACATATTTGCTTTCACGTGTAGTTGACCAGGTGTGACTAATGAATTGGCCACTGAGTGTATGCACTTCTTGTCACAACTGCTCACCTGAGTGCCCTCTACTTTTGATCATACCCACTAGAGGGCAGCAATGTCTGGCCTTCACAACTAACCTCATAAACCTGAGGAACCGGTGGTTTTGTTTCCTCATCAGATCAGTAAGCAGTGAGGGGAAAGTGAAATATCCAGGAAGATTCAGTCAGACAAAAAATCAGGACACCCCAAAAGTGAAAATATACTCTATATGAATGTTTGGGAAATAACTTCCCCAAATTTTAAGATAAATGAAACTGACTCCTGCACGACATTGCTGACTCAGGCAGCACGGTGGTGCAGGAGTTTAAATCCATCAGCCGGTTGGGGCCTTTCTGTGTGCGCGTTCTCCGTGTGCCTGCGTGGGTTCTCTCCTGGTACTCCGGCTTCCTCCCACAGTCCAAAGACATGCATGTTAACTGGTAATTCTAAATTGGTCATGGCCGTGAGTGTGAATTGTTGTCTGTCTCTCTGTGTGTTAGCCCTGCAGTAGACTGGTAACTTGTCCAGGCTGTACCCTGCCTTCTGCCCTATGACTGCAGGATAGGCTCCAGCCCCCTCATGACCCTGAACTGGATAAGTGGAAGAAAATGGATGGATGAAACTGACTTAGCTTTTTACATTTTTACGCTTGTTCATTTATACCCTGTTCAAAAATATTAAAGGAACACTTGATTTTTACAGTATAACACAAAGTCAGTTAAACTTCTGGGGTATCAGTCCATCCAGGTAGGAAGCACAAACCATTGTGAGTCAATTTCACCTGCTTTGGTGCAAATTAAACAGGTGCACTGGAGAGGCAACAGCAAGACAACTCGCAAAAAGGGAATGGTTTGGTAGGTGGTGGCCACAGACTATTGCACTCTCCTTATCCCTCCTGGCTGATTTCCCTAGAGTTTTGCTTTTTTGCTAGTGCCCTTATCACTGCTGGTAGCATGAGATGCTACCTGCAGCCCATTCAGGTTGCACAGGTAGTCCAGGTAGTTCTTCAGGATGGCAAATCCATACGTGTTGCCATGAGAAGATTTGCTGTGTCTCCCAGCATAGTCTCAAGAGTGTGGATGAGATACCACGAGACCACTGCATGAGGAGAGCCGGACGGGGTCGTAGAAGGGCATCAACCAAGAGGCAGCAGCGCCAGTATCTGCTCCTTAGTGCAAAGAATAGGAGAAGCACTGTCAGAGCCCTGCAAAATGACCTCCAGTGGGTAGTCGTGTATGTTTACTATGTTTATGCTACTCATGTATGTTTCTGAATAAACTAACAGAATCAGACTCCACGAGGGCAGTATTAGGGCCCAGCATCCCACTAACTGGTAAATCAATTGCCAGAACTGGCAGGTCCGCCAATGGCGCCCCATTCTCTTCGCAGATGACACCAGGTTCACACCAAGCACATGTGACAGACGTGAAAGAGTCTGGAGATGTTGTGGTAAACATTATGATCAATGCAACATCATCAACTAGGAAAATAAAACAGTCAGGAGGGTTAAGAAGAGGATGTGAAACTAAAGGACAAACCAAACAAATTTACAGGGTGAACTTCCCATGATGTAGCAATCACTGGAACACTGTAGACACTGTCTATAAAAGTCTCTTCTACAAAAGATATTCAGATTTATAACCATTGTGCTTTAACATATGAGACAAAATCAGACAATTAATTGGCTAAAGTAAACTACACGTGATTCCCAACACTGAAATGTGGAGAGTGCTGAGCAGGTTATCACTCCAAACTCTAATAAAGTATATCACATGCAACTATCATATCCACATTATCTGCATGCATTGTGTTCGAAGCAAATTGTATTGAAAACATTAAATGAAAAATTTTAACAAATTGCAAGATTTGCTATTCATATTTTTGTGCAGTGAATTCAGCTAAATGGACATTTTAAAAATATACCTTATAATACCATTGAAAGTTATGTTTTACAAGGAAAGCACTTCTAATTAGAAAAAAAAACTTTGGAATTTTACTTCCTCTTAACATCACTGTTACTGTAAAAAAGGAGGGTACAGTTTGTGATAAGTCAATAGCTCAAGGAATGTCCTGTGCTAACACTCCTTTCCTGTTACAGCTGGTGAATCATAAGGTGTTTTCTCTTCAGTCATTTGACAGCTGCATTAAATGTAAAGAAATTGTCACATAAATAGCAATTTACCATATGAATATTAGATCAATACCAATATTTATGTAAGCCCTTAGTAATTTACATCACTTACACAATAACAGGCCACTTCATTAGGTACACCTGTTCTGCTGCTCATTAACACAAATATCTAATCAACCAATCACATGGCATCTACTCGGTGCATTTCGGCATGTAGACATGGTCAGTACGACCTGCTGAAGTTCAAACCAGTTCAGCAACATTGGACAATAGAAGACTGGAAAAACATTGCCTGGTCTGATGAGTCTAGGTTTCTGCTGCAAAATTCAGGTAGGGTCAGAATTTGGTGAAAACAACATGAAAGCATGGATCCGTCCTGGCTTGTACCAACAGTTTAGGCTGCTGGTGTTGGAATAATGGTGTAGGGAATATTTTCTGGTACACTTTGGGCCCCTTAGTACCAATTGCGCATTGTTTAAACACCACAGCCTGACTGAGTACTGTTGTTCACCATGTCCATCCCTTTGTTATCACAGTGTACCCGTTTTCTGATGGCTGCTTCCATCAGGATAATACACAAAGGTCACAAAGCTCAAATCATCTCAAACTGCTTTCTTGAACATGACAATGAGTTCACTGTACTCAAATGGCCTCGAAAGTCATTCCAATCCAATAGAGGATCTTTGGGATGTGGAGGAACAGGAGTTTCACATCATGGATGTGCAAGTCTGCAGCAATTGTGTGATGCTATCATGTCAAAATGGACCAAAATCTCTGAGGAATGTTTCCAGCACCTTGATACTGGCAAGGTGTACCTAATGAAATGGCTGGTGAATGTATATTCTTTTTCTAAATTTATGATTTATTTCTTTATTGAGATATTTATTTATTTATTTACATTTTGGTATCTTTAATACAGTCACACACACATCACATTCTTAACAACAGATGGTTACTGAAATTGTTGAACCAGACCTGCTTTACTGGCAGCATCAGAAACAAATGAAAAATTCTCATCAGCCGAGATGCTGTGTTAAAAGTGGCAAAACAGGAAGAGAGATTTTGCACATCCTTGCCAATTGGGAAATTTTCCCATTTCCTCACTAGCATTAAATCCTTCTCGTAAAAATTTCCACAGTATCTTTTCAGATATATCTGGTTTTATCTTTTGTTGAGAAATTCCCGGACCAGTCACTTTATTTCGCCTTTTCCAGTGTTGTTTTTGTTTATAGCCTTGAGTATGACAGGAGGTGGCTCGATGTTGAGCTCTTGCCGGAGGTCCTCGAGGCTCTGCTCCCAGCGTCTCTCATAGAAGACACTGAGGACGCAGCGGGCACGCCGACCGTTCTGTAGAGCCCAAGGGCCCAAAGATGTGAAGAGCGACTGTAAACGGCTAGAAGAGGGCAATACAAGGAAGGAAGATGTGAGCATGATACAACAATGATGAGGAAACCTGCCAAATAAACATGTCACAACAAAGCTCTCTGGAACTGAGGAAGTTCACAGGTAGTACATGAGGAAGATGATTTATAGGCAAAGAAATGGTCCACAATCATTTCATCATCTTACAGTTGGGGTGTTTCCTCTTATGCCCACAAACAGTGGGGACCTGTCAGGGTTGCATGGCCATAAAATTAATGTATGTAGTCATTCACTCACAGAATGTTACTCTGTTTCCAAATGTTTTACTTTGGATTGCAATGGATAAAACTTTACACTGTAGCCACATGTTTAACAGTAAAAACTCATCACTGGATCCAACAAAATTTTCTCTATTTTGTTGTACTGAGTGTTGTAATGACAGCTGCTGAGACAAAGGCAGTTACACTATTTGAATATGTCAGTAAATGCCCGTTTGGCTTTTGGGTAAGTAAGCTGGTATTTTTTTTTATTTTAAGAAACAACGACTCATCAGTTACTCCAGAAAATTCTAGATAGATTAATTACCAACCATTTAACATTCAGCTCCACCTCACTTGGAAGGGAGTTGGGGTTTTCACTTCTCTCTCTAGCTCTCTTTTTTTTTTTTAATTATTTACTCAGCTCTTTGTCACTTTTTATGAGAATAGCTGACTACAACACTGAATTCCTTTCAGCAGAGCGTCTTGTTCTGATATTTACTACTGTAGCAGCAGGTTTGGTAAAAAATCAGTTTGTTAGCCCTGAGATGAGGGAAACTCTGGGTTTTCTGATCCAAAAAGAGAGCTAACATAAACTCAGGGTGACTTACCAAGGCAACAGACTTTGAACTTAACTGCTTGCTGGCAGGTTTTCTTCAACAAACCCTGAGTGTCTCTGACACCTAAGCAGCTTCCTGATTTAATTCCCTCATTCACAGTGTCGATATCAAAGCACGTATCAAAACGCATCAATCTGCAGAAGTTCACATTGAAGTTCCAATTAAATATTAAGTTGTCACACTTTAGCATGACCAGTTTGTCATGGATGCAGAACACACCTTCATATTTTTATCATCACTGAATTAAAAGAGAGGCTCCACTCTTTATTCACCCACTGCCATGGCGAATCCTGGTATCAGCACTACACTGATGATGGTTTTTTCCCCATTATCCGCACACGCTTAACTCAGGTACTTGGAGTTAATTGAATAAACTCTGATCAGCTCTTTTGGAACCAAAAACTCAAGAGTTTGGTGTTATACTGCCTGTTTGAAAAAGAAGAGTTACACCTGCTTTTTGAAACAGGCAGCAGCTGTAATCAGACTTCACCCGACACTTACAGATATATTAGCGAGTCAGTCAAACTGTAACTAACTTATTGTCCGGGCTGGTTGTTTTACCTTGCATTTAGCCGTAGTGGCCCCAGCACAGCTCCAAGAGCGCACATGGGAAGCCCCGTTTGAGCAGCTTCAAACCATTTCACTGCAACTTCACCTGAACGGAAGATACAGAAAAGGAAACAAACATGCAAATTAAAGATGAAAAGAGAAGAAAGAACAAGAAGTCAGTCAACTGTACATTACAGTGTATTAAAACCAACTTCTGCATAAAATCATATTTCTGTTCTAAGAGTTTTTGGCAGGTTTATTTTGATACTGAGCAAACCAACAGGAAGTTAACTCATGCACAGAATAATTCTTACTGGCACTTAGCTGTATCACTAAGTATGCACTACATGAGGTCAGTGCTTGGTCTGGCTTTGTAGTTTCTATAAATAAGAAAGTTTCACTTTGCAGACTCCAATTTTTTTTCAGGACACTTCTGCTCTAAAATTTGTCACAGCATTTTCATGATGCCCGACTCACCCAGCATGTTGGTGGGCATGCCCAGTAAGGTGTGCAGCAAGTCATGGACCTCTCTGTATCTTTGCATGACATAAGCTAGCTCCTCATTGTCCACAAACTTCACATCTGCCCTTGTGTCAGGAGTCACATCCTGAGGGGAAAAATTACAGAACAGAAAACGGAAGGCAGTGTGTTTATACTAAAACAACAAGTGTTTACATCCATCCATCCATCCATCCATTTTCTACCGCTTATCCAACTCAGGGTTGCGGGGAAGTGTTTACAAGTGTACAAAAAAAATCTAAATTCATCTGTATGGTGACTAACTACACATTAGCAAACACTGACATTGTCCTCCAGAAATCTGAGGTATTCTCTCCCAAAGGAGCCATCAGGCAGTGAAGCCATCCTTGTCATATCAAGTGTAGACAGCCGGATCCTCGGCCTTTCTCTGCAACATCAAATAGCAACAAAGTAGGATCCAAAGTCAGCTTCAGGGGAAAAAATGCTTCTTCTTTTTTTAATGTATCCTAAGCAGAAAGTACACTGACTTTATGCTACACTGACTCACGTTAGGACAGCATAGCCTTCAGGGTCATTTCTCATCCTGTCCCTGAGCTTTGTGAGAGCTAGGTGTCCCGTGGTCTCCCCGAGCACCGCGACCATGTCTGTAAAGTACACAGAGTTTCATGGAATCCAAGGATACTAAGTGTAAAATCATCCCCAGTACAGTGAAATGTTGACGACATTTGATATGCAGTAAAGGAACAATGTGTTGATTCTACACAGGTCACTTCTGTTTACTCATCAGAAGAAGCAATATTCAGAAACTTTACAAACTTTTAGCTGGTCTTTTTTAAAGACTGAGGGCACGCAGCTGGGAAAGACCTTTGTTCCCAATGAAAAAGGCATTATAAAATTCAATCCGCAGGATTTATTTTTGGACATCAACCGATACTAAGCAGTGGATGTCATGAGAAACCTCACTAAATGTCAGCTGACAGGTGTTAGTAGTCTCTTCCTCCATCGGAGTTTCGGGGTAACTGGTATATGGCTGTGATTTGTATTTAGTCTCATTTCTGTTTCCGAGACATTTTTAAGTCACCTGCCAAAGGTCTCCAGAGAATGAGTAACTATTCTTAAACAGTTACTCATTAAACCGTGAGAAAAGATTGCCATTCACAGCCTCCAACCACTGGTATCATTTCTAGAGTAAAAAATGGGAAAGACTCCCATAATCTGAGGCCACGCCAAGGATACACTACCAGTTGGAGACTGGCTGACCTTGATTTTATCAACATGCTTGAATGCTTCAAAGAAGCCAAATGCTAACATTCCCTTTTTTTTATTCTTACATATTTTGTACTATTTTGCACTTAATTTGGAGACTGAGAAAGAAAATCTACAGTAAAAACACTTGTGCAACAAATACACATAAATTAAGGTTTATTGTAAGGAAGTGGTAATGATTTTTTTTTTTAAAGTTAAAATGTAAATATTGGCACTACATTTTATACAATTAACTCCTACAGCAACTCAGTTTTCACACAGAACAGCCTAAACATTATACAGGATTTTTGTTAAGCTGTCCTTGAAGGTTCATTCGTGATCTTGTAAACAGCAGTTTGATTATATATATCCTCATGTTAACCGGTCTGTCCACACTGCTGCTTTGTACTTCCCTAACAATCAGTATCGGTCCGTCTCTAGAAAGAAAGCTCAGTGCACACAGTAATGCTTGTGTGACAGTCTCACCATGTCTGTAGGGGTTCTGTAGCGCCGCCACACCTGACCCAACGGCCAACAAGGCTTTCTGAACAGGGGTGGTGGGAATATGTCCAGGATACAGTCCATGATAGTAGCTGTTTGTAAACTCAGTGCTGCCGCTGCTGCTGCTGTGCAGCTGCTGGACACACACTACTGAGACAAAGGTGGAGCGGTATTAGAAACTGGACCAAGACATGTATTCTTTAAACTAGACATCTATATTTATTCTATTACCCTGTCATAACAATAACAACTACATAACTTATTGATAGTGGTGTATCTATCTAACTACCAAAAACCTAATGCTCTGCAGAACGAACCACTGAGAACAGATCTTTGCCATAACAGGCTGCACTGTGCATGTCCTTGGACCAGCGCTCTCCTCATTTGTCCTCACAGCCATGAAAAGCTGCATCATACATGAGAGTAAGTGGCTACAGAAGCCCACATAGCACATAAATCAGTGACATCCAGCTCTTTACGATTACTTGTCAAAACATTATCTCAGTGCCGTGCGAGTTACATCCAGGCACCTGCATTGTTCGCCCACTACAATCTGCTCTATAGAGCGTGCTTTTTTTTTCTTTTTTTTTTAAGGCAAGGGTAGCATGATCCTGTTCAATAAACACAATAAGCATTCATGATGTTTTCCTGACTCTAGCTAACTGTTACCTAGCTGAGTAATGCGTAGCCCTGTGTCTGGTACGCGCTGGCAGCGAGGCGTCCGCATTACTTCTTTCCAGCACCTCTAGATTTATTTATATATATATTTAAAAAAAAAATTATTTATATAAATTAAAAAAAAAAAAAAAAAAAAAAATTACGCTGTAACGCAGAGGACACCTGTTTGAACTCGTACCTTTAGAAACTGTAAACCAGTGTCGCCGGTTTATCCTTTGGAAGAGGCAACCAACGGGCAGCCACATTTTCGAGCGCAAGTGCGCATGCGTCAGCGGATGCAGCGCAGGCCTCCTACACTGAAGGGGGCGGAGTAGGTGAGTAGAAAAACTTTGCTCCACCCTCACTGTGGTAGGAAAACACACTCATAGCGACAAACCTGTTAAAACCATAAACAAAACTAAAAGGACAAGTTGTCCTTTTCGTGCAGTGGCAAAGTCACAGTTTGGTTTTCCTCATAGAGGCACGGTCGCAGCGCTAAGGTTAGTTAGTTTATTTCCTATATCTCCCAGATAGATAACTTAGTTAGCAGTTAGCTAACTGAGCAGTGAAATCTGTGAACACACGTTAGCTGCTCCAAGTTTCGTAGCCACTCATAAATACATAATTGCTTGTTTTTAACCAATAACTTAAATTCTAAAGCATTTTTTTAACATTACATAAGTTAATTTGGTAGCAAAAAGGCAAATGAGTCTAAAACACAGTGTCTAAGCTATCTACACCCGTAACCATCTGCAGCGATACTAATGTCGGTCTTCTGCCGCTGCTGGTTTTATGCTTTCTAAGCGCTGACGTGTTCAGGGCGTAACTCATATAATAGTGCTGTGGGGTGCTTTGGCGACTATAAGACCTGTCACTCTTTGGAAGCTCGGTGAGTAAACATTCTAGTTTGGTTGTTGTGAAGAGGTCAGTGGTACCTGCGCCTCGCAGTTTGGTCTTGAAATGTCTGGCAGTGACATGGCGAGCGCAGAGGACGAGAGTCCCAGCAGGAGGCAGAGCGCAGAGGCTTGTTTTTTTTCAGACTTTCACCAGAGCTGGGTGTAGCTTTAAAGAGCAGCTGGGACGTTTGTTTGAGACAGAGGTTAATGTAGAGGCTGAAAGTTTGTACTTGTTCTTTTTCTTTCGTAAAGAATGCAGCTGTCTGAGTTATTGTTCTCAAAGAAAAGGTTGTGCTGCTGCACAAGACAAAGGTCACGTTTCAAGGTTTAGTTGTGTGTAGGCCTTGTGTATGGGTGCTTTTATGTCACTCCACTTCTTGTTTCTGATATTTCAGTCACACTGTACAGAGTTTCTCGTCTGGTTCTTTGACAAAGGCGACCAGTTTCTACATGGAAATCCACTGATCGCTCTCAGTGGATTTATAATTGCCACCATGCCTCCACAGAAGTTTCCTTGGATACATAAACTAAACCCCCGGCTTATGCCTCTTCTTGTTCACAGCAGAGCGAGCGTAGCTAGTCATTGAAGTGTGGCAAGAATTGCTAGTTCTGAAGTGCTTGTGTAATACCTGCAATTGCAAAACACAGTTGCAGTGGCATAATAGTGAAGTTTTATTACTCACTCACACTAATGTGAATGTGGAGATCTGGCAAATACACAAATACACACAGGAAGAAAGTGGTTCCAAAGAAAAGCAGTAATTCCCGCCTTAATTTGAAGCTGGCTGATGTGAAACAAGTTACCTCAGTATATACAAGTCATAAATTAATATGTTTCTTTTTAAATTCAGGGTATGATAGGTGACACTACCATTTCACTCTCAAAATAGCTGGAGTAAAG
>VVAS01064013.1:0-10156 GCA_015103295.1 Ptychochromis oligacanthus
AAAATTTCAGCTGTCTTGACTAAGAACAGAGAGTTGGTGTGATCCCTATATCCTGCCTTTTGAATTATGCGTATTGCTCTTTTTTTGAAGAATGAAAAGTGGATGTACTGATGTTTTGTAATTATTGCCCCAGTCAATGTAGTATGTTAGCTATGGTAAAATTAGTCAACAGTAAAGAATATGGAGCGAGTCATAGTCCAGTACCTGCTTGGCTTTGTTCAAAACTGATATGCTCTTTGACAGTTTAGTCTGTACCTGATGAATGTGAAACTTCCAGTTGAGTTTGTCTATTATGACCCCTAAGAACTTGTTTTCAGTGACTTTCTCAATATTGATCCCGTCTATTTCCATTTGTAATTGAGTGTTTGTTTTATGATTGCCAAACACCATTAATTTAGTTTTTTCCAAGTTGAGTGATAATTTGTTTCTATCGAACCAGGTTTTCAACTTATGCAGTTTTCTGTGTCATATCCTCAAGTACACTTTTAATATTGTCCCCAGAATGAAATATATTGGTATCATCAGCAAACAGTACAAACTTCAATACATTTGACATTTTGCACAGATCATTAATATACATCATAAACAATTTTGGGTCCAATACTGACCCCTGGGGGACACCACAAACAATGTCCAAGAAAGCATGAAAAGATGAAAACTCCCCCAACTTCACAAACTGTTGTCTCCCACATAAATAACTTCTTAACCAATTTAGTGCTACCCCCCTGATCCCATACCCTTCCAGTTTACTAATTAAGATTGTGTGGTCAATTGTGTTAAAAGCTTTTTTAAGGTCAATAAATAATCCAACCGAGTGTTTTTTCTGCTCTATAGAGTTTGTAATTTCTTCTACTGCTTCAGTTATCGCCAGTGTTGCAGATCGATTGGTTCTGAATCCATACAGACTGTCTGTAAGTAGTTGATGTTTCTCTATAAATCTTTCCCACCTGTTATTGAAGAGTTTTTCTAAAAAATTTTAAAATTGTGGGAGTAGAGAGACTGGTCTGTAGTTTGTGAAGTGGTGTTTGTCCCTGCACTTAAACAGTGGTGTGACTTTTGCTATTTTCATCTTGTTGGGAAATAAACCGGTTTGGAAGGACAAATTACAGATGTACGTTAATGGTTTTACAATACTGTGAATACTGTGTTCCTGTCTTTCACAATAAAAGCCCTCGACACATGCACTGTGTGGCTGCTTTAGCGGAAGAAAATAAACAAAACCGCTTCCAGAAGTTCGTCAAATTTACAGCAGATCACAGGATTTTCTTTCACTAGTTAAAAGATGTTTTCTTAATATTTTTTTTTACTTATTTTTGTCAAATGTCTAAAACATCCCGCAGATCCTTAAAAAAATCTTAAAAAGGCATTGAATTTATTCCTCTGAAAATAAGGCCTCAGCTTGTTATAAAATGTCTAAAATTAGACTTTCAGATGTCTTAAAAATTCTGAGACATGGCAGTTGTCCAGGAAGTGCCTTTTGGTTTGTCTGACTGAAATTCCAGTCAGTTTACCATATTTTCTTTTGTGGGTCCTGTGTTCTAGCTAGCAGCTACATGGGAAAGGAAAGATTTAATTAAAAAAAAATTGCCCATTCAGCCAACATTTTGCAGCGTGGCTGAACCTGGAACCCAGGCAGTGCTGGGGTTTTTAAACTTGGGAAGATGGGAATTGTCGTTTCCAGTCTCTGAAGTTGTTCTTAGATTTGGACACACATCTGACTAGACGGATTATATCAGCAGGTTTGGATTAGCTGAGAACATCTCAGATCAGATGGTCCTGAACCTGAACCAAAGCAATAAATCCTCACACTGCAGACGCTGGAATGAGCTTCACATTTCAGCATTTCAACATGCCAACCTGACAGATTGCTGGTTCCACCAAACCAGTTTCCCATAATCTTCCCATAATGCATCTTAATCGCAGGGTTTGTTTCTGGAAATGAAAAGCGAAATAAAACTCAGTACTGATGTTTCTTTAGCTGGCAGCTTTGTGATATTTTCTGAGAAGGTTGTTGTTTTTTTCCTGGGCACAAACTACATGATGCTGTTGTCTCTTACGACGGTCAGTGTGTTGGATTAGGTGATTATGAGGTCATAAAATCCTTCCCCTTTGTGACTGAGACACGTCAGACTTTACTCCACGGTCAGTCGTTCTTGGTGTCGTCAGTAAGGAGGGGTTAGCCAGCGATTTCTGGGTAAAGAATGTAAACAAACACAGAGGGCTGTTTATGATTTTGGCTGACTACGGTTCAGTTTCACCGAGCTACAGCGGCAAAATCTTTCCTCTTTTGTTGTGCACAGCTTAGCAGTAGAAAAAAAAATCTCGACACTCTGCATTCCTGTTTATTCATTGGTCAACCTCATGAATATCAGGGATTCGTAGTGCACGACTTTCTAGCTACTTGTCTTTCAGTCAGGCTGTGAGGTGTCCCGTATGCAGCATCGGTTTTATTATGTGAGTCTAAGCGATCCGCGGTCATGCACGATGGCCTCTTCCGTCTCCACCTTGATGTCGTGTAGCCTCAGCAGTGATCGCTTGCACACGTCAAGCTCCAGAAACAGCCTCCTACACTTCCCATAATTCACCTTCACAGGTGGGTTTGTGAGGGTTCGTTTTAGGGTTGCAGTGGCGTGAAAATTTCATTGTAAACATGAACGCCAATTAAACTCCAATGACCTTGTTAAATGGATGAAAACACTGTGTTATACCTAAAACTTGAATTTTTTTTATTTTTATTTTTATCCAATGCATTTGTACAAAGTCTTCCTTTTTAAAATGAATTTTAGAAAAAAATTTAAATCTTGAATTAGAACAAAAGAATTTAGGCAGAGGAGCCTTTAGAAATCAAATCAGATTCTCTGTCTCGCTGCTTTATTTATTCGTTTGTTACTTCAAACCATGAAAACGTCTGAAACTCTGAGCTGAATATTCAGGGCAATTCAAACATTTCTTCATGGAAACCGACAAGAGTACGGTCATTTTTTGAAGTCTGTATTAGGAATTGAAATCTAAACCCTGATGGTGTCCTGCTGGTTTCATAGACAATAAAACTGGTAGTAAATTAAAAGCGAGTGTTTACACCGGCCAGCCCAGATTATTCTGAGCTTTAAAATGACACAACAGTAAAACAAAGAAGAGATTACGGTTTCCCCTGTAGTAAAATTAAATTAATCCTTCAACAACTATTCCTCTAACATAGATGTTCATCGCTGCTGCAGTAACGTGGGTCTAAATTTACTTCTGCAACTCGAACCAATCAGTAGCAGCTGATGTTTTCTTACATAAAAACTGTGCAGGAGCAGAGATGGCCGAACTATAAACATAATCAGAAGTGTGTGGGTGGGACACAGAAAAGCTGCAGGGCACTTTGTCAAACAGAGACTCAAATGAGCTGCAAATCACAAACCCTTAAAATGATGAACATGTAAACCAGGTTCTGCTGTGCCTGTTTCCTCCTGCACTGCTCCTGTCAGGCGACAGCTGAGGGGGAAATAACTCATGTTCGCTGGCTGTCACAGAGCGGCTGTGTTTACCGTTTTGACCCGACGCGACACCATTGGCGGCCCGAGCCGCCCGTCCCGTCTGGCTCAGCGGACCGACCAATCGAAGGCTCGGTTTGCAGCAGCGCTGAGGCGTGATTGGCTGGCAGGGAGCGTCAGCGGCAGGCTGGTGGGCACGTGCATGTGTGGTCAACATGTGCTGTGCAGGGAAAACGCCAGCGAACCGAAAGCTCGCTCCCACATGAGCTCTGCTGTCAGCTGAGAGACGTCAGGGCTCAGTGTGCAGGCAGTGACGGCTCTCTGCAGGACTCCATGAAATATTTACACGCTTTAAGAGATTTAAGGTTTAGTACTGAAGGAAAAAACAACAAAGACCTGTGGTGACAGAAATGAATCTGAAAAGGATGAAAGGTAAACACTGACTTTATGTAAAGAGTTTTCATAATGTGTCATGGTGTTAAACGACAGTACATGGGTTTAAACCTGGCACACACCTTTCCTTTCCAAGTTTAATCCTGATTTGAATAATAATTATAAGTACAAAAAAAAATCCACAGTTTAAAGGAAACTTTCAATAAATATGACCAAAATCACTGAAATGTCAATTTGCACTGGACTGTTAATATCACAGGACCTCTGTGTTTGGAGATATATGGGAGAGAATTTGCACAGACGACCTCTGCAGTTATTACAAATTACTAAAGGTCCAGAGGTAATTGTAGTGCGGTGAGAGTAAGTCAGGTTAACTACACTGTTTAACTTCTTTGGTGGGAAATAAAATCTGGAGATCACTGATTGTTGGTGACAGATCAGGTGTTTCGATTATCTTTAAACCAGGACTGTGAAACTCATTCTAGTTTGTCGACCGTGTGCGTTAGAGGGTCACTAATAGACCTGATAATCTATACAATAATAATAAAAGTCCAAATTGTTTCTCTTTCTTTTACTGTAAATAACTTTAACTGCATTCTGGAAACATTTAATAAACGGTCCATTTATAACACTTATGGTGAACAGCTTGAAATGTCTTTAGAAAAATAATACATCTCAGTTTTTCCACATTACAAAGAAATGATCCTGTAATAAATTAAAAATAACCTGTCAGCACAGTACCTTTGGATTAAACTTTAATAAATAAGTATGTAGAAATTTACAGAAAAAGTGCTGGCAGCCTGTTATCCATACTTTATTCCTGAAATTAAAAATCATAAACAGGAAATTCTGTTATTTAATGGTTCATGTGTTACTTGCTGCCCTTGATGTAATATGGCGGGCCATTGGGGATGTCTTAAAACAGTAAGAAGGCTGTAAAACAGTTATTTAGACCTCTGAAGGCTCGGATTAAACTAACCGTTCACACTCTCCTGATGTTATCGGTACAGTTAAAGGTCCAAATTGATGCCCTCCATCTTTGTGATTTTCACATTTTCCAAAGCCATCCTGTGGGGTAGATTGGACTCTTCGGCAGACCAGTTCTGGCGGAGTTTTAATCTGAACTTCGGCTGTGTTTCCTGCGCTTTTTGATTGTAGCTGAACATCTTTGAGGAAACTAACTGTAAAAGCTTTGCTGCTTAACAGACAGATTCATTTTTCATGTCTTACAGCCTGTTTTTTTGCTGTAATTGCTCCTCCTCTTTATACTGGCCCTTGAACGACCCCTTCTTAATGTGATTTCTGTGTAAGCGAACAACATTTCACAGTCGTCCTCCTTTACTTGATGCATCTTCGCGGCTTCAGCTGTCTCTGTTAGTCAGATCAAGTCGACTTCTTCCAATGATCTAGCACAAAATTATAGCAGAGAAAAACAAAGAGGGGATTCTTTACTGAAGTGGGATAAACTGTGGAAGATTTCCTCTTGATTTGAGTAACTCAGACTGCTGAAGCCTCACATTAGCTTCACATGAACTTTAAATGGATGGCTCACCCCAAAATATAATTTTCCATCTGGCCTGTAGGTTTTTCTGGCCTGTGTGAGTTTGGAGATATCAGCTGTAGAGATGTCTTCCTTCTCTTGAATATTTTGACCTAAATCAAGTCGTCTTGTGGTGCTTAAAGCATGAAAAAACTTGGACTGGCCGGGTTGGCAACTCCAGGTTGGGGAGGAGTTGCTGCCTCAAGTTGAGGAGTTGAAGTTATTTGAAAGACTTTTTTTGCTTGAGGAAAACCAAAGCTGGAGACTGACAGGGGGATTGGTATGTTGTGATGGAGAGAGAGCTGAGCTGAAGACAAAGCTGTCACTGTCCTGGTGAATCTACGTTCCTGCCCTCACGTATGACCACGAACTGTAGGTAATGACCAATAGAAGATCGTGGATACAAACGCCGTATTTGAGCTTCCTCTGTAAGCGTCTGAGCTCAGGGTGAAGTCGCTGCTCCTCCACATCGACCCAGGACATGCTGGAGAGATTATCTCATGCCTGGCTTGGGAAACACCTCAGTCTCCTCCTGGAGGAGCTGGAGGAGATTGATGAGATGGAGGAGACTGCCAGGGACAACCACAACATGGACTCAGATAATCATTAGAAAAATGGATGGATGGATGTTGGAAATACGCCAGAATTCATGACCTGATTACTCAAAAAAGACATCCACAAACCTCACTGGGAACAGTTTCTTCTAGGAACTATTTTTTTCTTCTGTCTACATCCGCCAGCCTGTTCAGAAGTAAGAGTGTGTCGGCCTGTGTTTTCGACAGGATGTAATGTCCGCCTCGGCCAGAGTGTGAGGTTAGCTAGCTGCACTCTGTAAAAAGTAGAAAGAAATCGGTTCCTATTTGAAACTGCTCCTAACAAGGTCTGTCACGCTGCATGCCATTTACCTATATTATATTTAAGAGAAGGCAGCCAATACCTCCAAAACTGGGCACCTCAAATCAGAACCATGTAGATGGATAAACAGCACTAAAAAACCAGAGGGAAAATATTTACATTTCCTTTTGGGCAAATATTTTTTCACTTTTAATTGGAATGGGTTGTTTTTAAAATTCCTGGAAGTTCTGATTGTTCTGGCAAGTCTCTTTAACTAAACTCTCTGAGCTCATGGATACCAACCTTTCATCTCTGATCAGCTGTGAGCTTTTACTTTGGCGGTGTGCTTCCATCTGTGGCACCTGACTCGCTGTCAGGTCATTACGGCGCTCAGGTGAGATCACAACAGAAACAGGGCTATCTCTTCAAACTCAGACTGTACAGACTCTGCCCTGAGTCTGAATCCACTTCAAATGAAACTCCCAGTTGACCTTTTGCCCATCCGGTCTTTGATTAGATGGTCACCCAGTGCCAGGAGGAGGAGGAAGAGGAGGAGGAGGGGTTTGTGGTATCATGTGGAGCGACATGTTGACCTCTGAACTGTGAGGCTCAGGAGCCGCTCAGATTACTCCTGTGTGGATCAGAGTTTGATTGATATCTGCTGTTAATCTGTCGGGATTGGAACGCTCTTAAATCTGGAGGTTAGATGGTCACATGGAGACGCTCCCAGGATGAGCCGCCGCCGCCGCTGTCACTTCTGCTCTGTGAGCATTTGATCGCGTCTGGTCTTAATTAAGTCCCATTGATCGGCTGCCATCGACCGCTTTCACAACCGCACACTCAATAGATTGTGCCGGAGGTTATCAATTGTGGAGGCGTGGAGTATTTAGTGAGCTGCTGTCATTTTCTAAATCCATTTTCAAACACTTAAAACTCTTGTTTTGTAACAGCCCGTATCGTCTCCATCCATCTCAGGGTTTGTTAACACTGAAATCATCTCGATTCACAGACCAGACTGTCGGATGTCAGTCCGAACGCTGCCAGATTTAAATGAGGGAAATATCAGGACTTCATGTTTGTCACATTTCAGATGTATACATTCAGTCCTGTGAAATGAGCTCATTTCACACGTCGTTAATGAATGAATGCAGCTGTAAAGGAACAAGAGGCAAATAACAGACAAGTCAAGAAATACACTGCCACATACACTCAGTTGGTAGTTTGTTTATATGAGTGAGGGAAGTCTAAATAACCTCCTTCTGAGTCATGTAGTCACCACAGGCTCTAGAGACTGCAATAAATGATTCTGAAGTTAAAAATAATAAGAAGAAAAGACTTTATTTATGTAGCAGCTTCCGTAAACACTTTTACAATGTGCTGCGCAAAATCAGATCGATGTGCTGCTATGTCTGTGTCTCCCACCTGACCCCCTCAGAGTCAGCTGGGTCATGTACAATAATGTTAAAATATTTAATGAAGCCCGTCAAAGTGTTACCTTCCTACTATGACTGTTTTGAGTCCCAGGGCCTCGAAGTCCATAAGGTCGTGTTGAAATTTGGCACTTTTTGAGCCCTCATAACTTCATAAATCCACATTAAATTTTCGGGGCTGAAAAACACATTCAAATTCTATTAGAAACTATAACCAAATCAATTTTACACCCACTCCAAGTGTCACAATCTAAAGACAAAATCTGTTTTTAATTTGTTTTTATGCACAATTTTTTTCTATAACCAACTTTGAGCATCAGCATCACGGCATATATCATCAACAAACTGCAGCAGTTTAATGTCTGTGACGTAGAGGAGCGGAAACGAGCACTGGTTCCCTGGATGTGTGATCTGTTTTCTGATAATTCTCTAGAGAAAACTTCAAAAAGTGCATTTTAGGTAAAATGTAAAGGGCCATGTCACCATGCATTGATCAAACAGCTTCAGGTCTTCGTAGGGCCTGAATCACAGAGGCTCTCATAGAGTTTCTGTCACTTGTTTTTGTACCTGCTGCCTGGTTTGGGTTAAATCTGTCTTATGAGTGTACAGTATATGGAGTAACATGCAGTTTATATCCAGACGCTGGGATAACACGTGGTTAGCTGTAGTAAAGTGGGCCTAATAAACTGTTTTTACTTCATTCTGATAGAAAACATGGAAAAAGTAAAAAATAAAATCTTGTTGACAGTGACAGGCACTAAATCTGCCAATGTGGGGTCTTAGACCACCAGAGTGTAAAGGAATTGAAGAGGGGAGTTAAATCTGTATTTTGCTGCTTTGGTGTGTCCTTAAACAGCTGCAAAGTTGATGGAGAAACACAGAAAAAGGGTAAATAAGGACAAAACACACAGAAAGTCCTCCAATTAGATTGTAGTGAGTGATTCCTCTGTCGGTTGTTCCCATCTTCCTCCTTGCATTCCTCTTCATCACCCCCTGAATCATCCAGCAGCCCTCCTCCTCCTCCTGAACATCCTGCTGCATCCGCTCCGCCATGATGCTCCTATTTATAGCAGCTTTTGGCAGGCAGGAGTCGGCACTGTGCCTCCTCCTCCTCCTCTTCGACAGCTCTCAGAGAAACGAGGAGGAGGAGGAGGAGGAGGAAGCTCTCTTCAGGCAGAGAGTGTCATCAGTGGAAACCTCCCCGCTGCCTCCCACGTCCACATTTCCATTTGTGCTGCTCTGGTCCACAGTGAGTGGGCTTGGTGTCTCGCTGAAGGATGCTCTGACATGAAGCTGCAGCACAGCTTTAAACCTTTATTTCTTTTTGAATCAAGCTCCGACGGCTCAGAACAACGCACAAGAGCCACAGGGTGCCACAGCTGTGGACAGATGTGGCCTGTGTGGGCTCAGGTAGAGGGAGTCGAACCTGTAACCCGACGGTTTCTTTGTGCTTGTTTTACCTCCGGGTGTCGTGACGCTTCGGTTCGCCCGCGGCCTCCTGATGCTTCTCCATCTGCTGCTTAACATCCAGCTCGAGCTGTTCGTGTGTCAGCAGATTTAAGGAGGCAGCTGCAGGGATATGAACTTATTATCTGGTTGATGCAGTTATCCTGAGCAGGGTCTTGAAATGATCTTCAATCCTGCTTTTGGTGATAACGTTTGAATGCTTGTAGTATATAAAACAACTTTGTTTCACCAATAAAAAACTGATATTTTTTTCCTTTGATTTTTAGGAAAGCCAGTTTACAAAAAAGCAGTTAATCTAAATCTGCAGAATAATCAGTAACTAAAGCACTAAGGTTAAACTAGTGGAGTAAATGCTGTGTGACCTTTAGACTCCCCCCTGCATGCTGCAGGTATCTCTGCAAGAGAGGGAGGGAACGTTTGTCAGTAATCTGATGGCTTTAGTTTCAGTTTGCTCATTCAGTTTTCCTGCCTCTGTGGTGGATGGAGCAGCTGAAGACACTTTTCTCCACCTTTAAGCCTATTGATCAGGTAGTTTTGAAAAAGACTCTTATTGGTTCTTTAACAGGACTGGCACCATAGTGTAGTGGTTTACACATTCGCCTAACCGGTTTGCTTCTGGGAGGAGACACAAATCCCTTTGGGGTTGAGTCAGGAAGAGCATCCGATGTAAAATCTGCCAAATCAAACGTGGATCTACCTGTTGTGAATAAGGGAGCAGCTGAAAGTAGTTTTCACTGGCTCTTTAATAGGGTTGTGTAAATAAACTAATTTTAATTACAATTTTAACTTCCTGTTGTTCGTAAAAGAAGAAGATTAACTTACAGCGATTGTTGTCCTGTATTTTCTTTTCTTTTACTGCAAACCTTTTCTTTACAGATTTACTTCCTGTTAGGCTGCTGCATGTTTAGTTCACTTCAGTTATTTAAAGTACAAAGAAAGAAAATCTTAAGAAGTTCAATAAATCTATTTTTCCAAAGACTATAAATAACTGTTTTACATAATCATGATCTCAA
>VVAS01064014.1:16179-26382 GCA_015103295.1 Ptychochromis oligacanthus
CTGCATATCTATGCAATGATCTAAAATCAATTGAGGTCTTGCTGGATAGTCAAAGAAATGATGGATGATCTGTTTTCCTCTTTAAAGCAAATGCAGACTCCACATTTTTCAATTACATTGTCTACAACTGACCAGGGTAGAGTCAGGTTTGTCTGTGGGTGTAAAGCAGATGTATAGCAGCTGTAAGCAGTGCAATAATGTGGTTCTACAGAAAAGGGGTTGCAGGGAGTGTGAAATGTCTATTGGGCAAGTGAGTACAGATTCAGAAATTATGAAACAAAATTGGCTCAAGATCATCTGATCCATTTAACACTTGCATCAGAGATCACAATCAGCCAGTACAATTTCTGAATAAACTACCACAGATAGAAGGAAGCCCACTGGAGCCATCCAAGAAAAATTAAAATAAAGAAACTAACACGGCAATAAAAATGTTCAAATTGTTAGAGAGCAAACCCTGAGTTGCACAAGCATACAGTGGTATGGAAAATTCCTTTTTCATCAAGTGGATTTCACTGCCTATGTTCAAAGATTAAAGCCAGTTTAACTTACTGGACAGAGGTTAGAACTTATGCAGCAGTAGTGCAAAATGTAAAGTGCTGCTGCTTTTCAGAGGGAAGCTAACTAGCCATCAGGTACACGCAACCTGAAGTGTGAGTAGGATAAAAACTGCAGCTTTTAACAAATGGACAAGCCAGCTATGCCAATCTGTTGCAGTGTTCTGATTTTTAAACTTAGGTTATTATTTACCTAGTTTATATAGTCTCATTAATTCATTGTTAAAAATGCAGTAAACCTTCCCTATAATAGATCTTTGTATATCTCCAGTAATCAATTAACGATCTTAAATGGTTCATGCATAGGAGTGTTAAGTTTCATCAAACCCTGTGACTGCGCTCAATTAACTCTTTATACAATCAGCACATCTAACTCCCCAAAACAAACTAATGCTAAAGAAGACAACTCTTATGCAATTAAGTGGAGACCACTGTAGCTGCAGGAGTTCCTTGGTCCAAAGGTACTCTTTTATGCACACAAAGTCTGTCAAACCAAACCATAACACAAACCACCTGTAGAGTATCCGCAGTGCAGAAGTAACTTATTGAAGCTCATGTTAAAACACTTGTTGAGGTTTTTGTCGGGAGGTTACTGTGGCCATTGCTCCAGTGTCAGGAGTTAAATATGTGATCTAAATAGGTGGGAGGCAATTGGGGTACAATATAAATGCAAATGGCTCTGTACTATCCATCAAACAATTAGCAGCATGCTGAGAATTGCTATTCAGCACCGGTGCATATAAATCTAGCCTTCTCTCTCTCTGCACAGCCCTGTTTTCCATTATAATTAACTGCTTGCTGCTCTTTACATGTCATAGATTTTTCCATGCAGTATTCAGGACTAAATGGTAACATTCGTCAACTGAGTGAAGACTTTGCAATTTTAGGCTGTCCCAGACAAAAAATAACTTTGGTCATGGCTCCAAACATGGTCTTTTTTTCTTTTTGAAAATGAGTTTCCTATTGTAACAGTCTTGTGATCACAGATACGCTGGGACAGAATTGTAACATTGTCAATAATTTAAGATGAGCATCTCCGTGTGTGACTGCTGCCATGACCTACATCTACCTCTACCACACAACCAACCAACCAGCATGAAAACAATGTGCTGATAAACACAACATAGGCACCATTGTGAATTAAACAAAACAAACCTAAATTTAATATAATAATATGTTAAAACATGCAAAACAAAATGTTTGAGAGTCAAGCAAAGAAGAGTTGTGGCAGCAGAAGCCTTGTTGCCTTATATGATGTGTCCTTCAGCTGTTATCACAATTGTGCCAAGTAGGATGCAGCATGGAAAGAAAAAGCAGAGGCTTTGCATCCATGTGATGCAGCCTGCAATTCAGCATGTATTATAAAAAACATATCTAATATTATTAAACTACATATAAATTCTATCTTGTCTACATACATCAAATTTGACATCACACCCAAGTACCTTAGATCATTGTAACACAGTGTTTGCCAAATCCCTTGGATTATGATCTATGGTAATTACAGATTACTTGCCTGTTAAATCACTTAACTGATTGATCACAAACACTGAGAGTTAAAGTGTTCCTGATGACTGATTATCCATCCCTCTATCCATTTTCTTCCGTTATCCAATGACAACTGGTAATGTTCAAGTACACCAAACTAAATATTTCAGTACATTATCAATTTTAATAAAAATATAAAGGTTAGGGCTATTTACTAAATCCAATAATTATTATATAAAATTATACCTGTAACCTGTTACCTGTAACACATACTGTAAAGACACAGTACTGTGCAAACGTTTTGAGCCACCCCTCATTTCTGTATATTTAGCTTCCAGTCTTTCTGAAGATCTTTCAAAGTTTCTCTTTGGACATTGGCTACTTTTTCACTCTTCTTCAATCCAGTCCTTGTACCGGGGCATTTTCAGAGGAATGCTTTTTTTAAGCTACCTAGCACTGACCTATGAGTCATAAAAAAAGCAGCTAACTAAAGGGATGAACTAGTGATGTGTCTACACATAACAGACAACTTAGCAAAGAAACAATTTTAAATTCAATCTTTAGGCACTTTGTTCCTAGCAGTCTGTCTTACATAATTTGTTCCCATTCCTTTAGTTGAATGTACGACAAATGCAAACTATAACACAGTTTTACAGGCATAAAATTTGTGTTCTTGCACCAACAAGGTGATTCCAAAGAGCTATTAGCTGAAAACCTGGCATATCTCAGTATAGTGTGCAGTGTGTCCTTAAAAAACTGAGGAAACAGAACAAGTGGAGGACAAAAGAAGTGTCAGGCCTAAAAAAAACACTTACAGCAGAACATTACCTATCTGTAAAACATGGTGGAGGTTCTGTCATGGTTTGGGGCAGCATTTCAGCCAGTGGTATTGAGGATCTTGTCAAAATTGATGGAATTATGAACACAAAAGTACTGTCAGATTTTGAACCACCATCTGGAAAGCTTCTGTTTGGCAATGGCTTCATTTTTTTTTTAGTATGAAAATGATCCCAAATACACAGCAGATGCAGTAAAAGCACACCTGGATAGAAAAACACACAATGGAATCAGTCATGGATTGACCTCCCCAGAACATGGACCTCAACATTATTGAAATAGTGTGAGATTATCTTGACAGAGAACAGAACAAAAGGCAGCCAACATCCAAAGAAGAGCTTTGGATGTCCTTCAAGGAGCCTGGAGAAGTATTCCTGAAGACCCCTTAAAGAAATTAAAAGAAAGCTTGCCTAAGAGAGTTCAGGCTCTGTTGAAAAATAAAGGTGGTCATACCAAATATTGCTTTCAAGCTTGTTAGAACTGTAAAAACTCTGTTTTTACATTATATACTGTATTTCAATGTATGTTTGCAGGTTTCAATAAATCGTTGCACCTATTTCCCATTTTCCTGTATATAAAGAAATGGATGGTGGCTTAAGACTTTTGCACATTACTGTCATGTAAGAAATCAGGTGTCACACTTTTACTGATCAAGTCACATAGTCAAGTAATCTGTAAAAGTAAGCTTAAAATACTGCAAACACCTAGACATAAAAGCAGTATGTAGTTGCAACTGAGAGGAAATTTGGGCAGATATCAGTAACACTGTCTACAAGGTCTATTGAGACCAAGGAATGTTCCATACAGGCTCCACTTATTTCTTTTCTGGAAAATTTTCACATGCTTAGACTCTATAGAAAAGCCTCCTCAGTCAACAGAAAGGTGTGTTTTCAATAGAGGAAAAAAGAGTTGGGTAGATGGGGTCGGGGGCTGAATGGCCTGCCAAACAGATCTGAATTCAGTAGTGCTAATACAAGCTGGGGAGGAGAGGGGGCATGGTGGTGGTGGGGTATCTCAACAGCCGCCTCCTTCCGGGATCAAAAGCGAGCCCCACTAGTGCATTAAACAGAATGCGTAAAAGCCTTTACATAAACAAAAGTAGCCTGGGACCACTGCTGCAGCACACTCCCTGCTACTAATCACTCTAAGCAATTCAAGGTTTAGCCCTGACAGAAGGAGCAGGCAATGGAATAATGCTTTTAAACCAGCCCAGTAAATAACAGGGAGAAGCAGTCTATTTATTCACTTTACACCATTGATATACACTGCTGGCCTTGGCAAAATACAGCATGTGAAGATTGATCCAGAGTTCCGTACATACCCATGTTAGGAATTAATGTAAAGACAGGAAAGTAATATGTTCTTGTAAGGTTTACTGTACTCCTGAAGAACAAGTGAGACAGCAAATAAATGTGAAGTTCACACAGGTTTGAAAGAGGACCTCTCCACAAGGTTGAAGTGCTCTGGTGGTGACCTGCCTCTCATTAGTCTGCGGACTAATGCTCATTATCCTGCAAAGGCTAGACCTGAATGATTTATAGTTTGGCCCGCAGTGAAACCAAACCTAATACCAGCTAAGCAATAATCAACTTACTGTAAACTTGCTTGGTACTCATTGTAAAAAATATTTGAGATTTGCAGCTTTAGCTTAAGGAAGGTCTATAGGGCTGAAATGCTACAAATAAATAATGCGCTGAACACAAAAATTTTAAGTGCTACTTCCTTGCCTTAACGACTGATTCACCGGAATTACAAAAACAGCTTTCCTCAATGCATGGAGACTATGTGAGGTTCATAAGGCTGTTTAGAGAGGGGAACAGATACAAATTCTAGTGCTGACAGCCTTCCAATACTACATATAAAAAATTAAATGCAAAATTTGTGAAGTAATACTTACATTTCTGTAAAATGTTTCTTTGGAACTACTAATATGCTCCACCTAAAATCCATTTAACTCCATTATATTTAGGTTAATTCCAGAAACCTCAGAGACATACTGTATATATTTCACAGTACAACCAGATTAAAATAAAACTGGATTGCCAGTTGCTGCTCAAGGCATGTATGTGAAGTTTTGTTTTTATTATGGTGGGAATGGGGGATTTACATGTTGACCTTTCCGAGATCAGCTTGCATGACTCAGTCTTTCCAACAGTGGCTGAGCCACAAAATCCCTTTGCAATACAATCAACAAACATCTTTCAGGTGACATAAGCTTTCAGGCTATTGGAGGTCCCCTGCTATTTGGCAACAATGGCTGAGAACAGCTGATTAAATTTCTAAATGTATGGACTTAGCCATCTGAACAGATTTTAGATGTTTTTCAGATTTATTTATTTTTTTTTTTTTGGCTGCTTTAGCCGAGAAAGCTAAATATTCAGCTCTAATTTTAGTAATTTGTTGTGTGTTGTGGAACAACTCTGGAAATCAACATGAGAGCCATTCAGTTTTATAAACTTTACTGTAAAGTCTGTTGTGAACAGGTCTGATTTGTTTTGATTTGGTTTCATGTTACAGCTAGGAGTTATGGTTAACAGCATGTGTTGTTTTGCTTAAATGACCTTGTAGCAGGTTGCTAACATCAGTGTGTTTTCTGATTTACTTTATCTCAAAACATCTAAGTATAAGGTAAATGGTAAATAGACTGGTTCTTACATAGCGCTTTTCTACTCTGCTTGAGCACTCAAAGCGCTTTATACTACAAGACTCATTCACCCATTCACACACATTCATACAGGCCCTTTTTTCTGTGCTTAAGTGCTTTCAATCTAACATTCACAGACATTCACACTCCGATAAACGCAACTCGGGGTTCAGTATCTTGCCCAAGGACACTTTGGCATAGAGACTGGAGCAGCCCGGGATCGTTCCACCAACCTTCCGATTAGCAGACGACCTGCTCTACCTCCTGAGCAAGTAACTTAGTAACTAGAAAGGGTATTGTACTTTTCTAGAGATTTATTTATCATTGTGACTTGTCTTGGTCTTGTTCTGAAAATAACTGATTTTACTATACAGAGCTGTCTTTCAATTGGCCTCACAAGTATGTGATACTGCTACTTAACGTATGGTGCAATACTTTTTACTTTTTCATTTAACTACGAAAGTAGGTAGCTGAGGTCATTTAAAAGAGTACAAAAAGTACAGAAATTACAGCAGGTGACTTCTGTACTACTGGCAAATAATAAAATAAAATGTCTCCAGTTTCTTGGAAAGCCAGTATTTATAAAATGAGTCAGGTTTGATCACACCTTAATGATCCTGCAGTCACTGAATCCAAACAGGGTATGAATAATGTTTAGTAGCCTAACACAGTGATGTAAGAGTAAAATATACTGGTTTACCTACCTGCCTAGAAAATAATCAAATAAACATCTGTTCAAAAATGTAGAAACCAATCTACAAATAGGGAGGTGCCAATTATCTATACACGTACATATGTACAACAAAGAACCAAAAAAATGGAGGGGAAAAAAGTAAAAAACAAAAAAAAACAAAACCAAAAAAAACACCAACCACAGAGTACATTTAGATTGTGTACAGACTTAGTTAAGCCAGATTTTGGCTTACTCATGGCATTAGCATTAGTTCCAAATTTGCCTCAAGTGACCATTTCTGTTTGGATTTCAAGTCCCCGTCCAATATGCTAATAACTATCTACTTATGTAGGCCGTGAAAAACTGACTACAGCTAAACCCTGTAGTACACAATATAGAGCACATTCTCAAATGCAACCTAAGATTCTTGCAAAAGTGGCTCCAGCATGTTGCCTATAATTGTAGCAATTAGGGCCATCCACTTGTAATCAGATCATCTAATCCATGTTTTTCTTCAAAGTGTGATCCTACCATCACCATCAAGCTGCGCATTGAAAATCCCCTGCCCTGCTTTTTACCCTCTGTGACAGGTTGTGGAGACAAGGCTAATAAACGGCCACCACGTTGCTCTTAAGGAGTGAAAGAACTCCCTGCAAGCAGACTGTGAAATAGTGCTCTTGTACTGCTGGATACCAATTACAATCTTCTCACAATGGGGTTCAGAGATTTTTTTCATGATAACTCATGTAGGCCCTGGACAAGGAACTGCACTGCAAAGATCACAGACTTAGTAATGTCTTCCAGTCACCTATCACCGCTGTCACTACAGGATTTCATATCTCTGAATACAACTGAGACATTTTCTTTTAACTTTCCTTTTCTGTTGAAAATCACATCATATGGAGTGTAGTGCCTTTGCAAAGTTGAATTTCAGCATTAAAAGCCCAAAAATAAGATGAATAGTGTTAGTCCATCAAGTAAAATGTTCTTAAACTAAGATGCAGGAACACATTACAGCACAAGGATTTATATACGGTATAAATACAAATGCATGAATACATAGTATAATTGAATTCCAATCTTTGATCAAAGTAAACTACTTAACTTTGGAAGCTACTGCATATAGTAAAAGCGTCAATCACTCACATAAACTGGAGTAATTAGGTTTCCTTGCAACAGCAATAATAAGGATCTTAGCTGCACTTTGCAAAATGAATCAGCTAACATTTCAGACTTGAGAACATGAGAAGCATGCCATAACCCGATGCACAACAAGAAGCATACACAACTGTGTTGAGACAACAAAACCTGCAGCTGTTCAATATCAACAGTAAAAAATCAGCACACACAGCAAAGCTAGATGAAGGGTTTCTGCATGGCAATGATCTTACTCTTAAGTGCTTAACTGAGTCATCTCGGCAAGCCCTGCTTTGACAACCACACACCTCCCACATCTCCCATCTCAGCAGCCTCTGGGTGGGGCTAATCACTCTGTAGCTTCATCATCGACCGGATGACAAACCCGGCTATAAAGATTGCAATGTTTTAAAAGGCGTGGCTGCTGCAGTGGCCCACTGTAAACAGAGAGAGTTGAAAGTAGAGAATCACAATATTACATAAAAAAAATAAATAAAATAAAAAAAAAATAATTCTCTACTATTGATCATCAATAAAGAAATCTGTTTTCCCATCCTTTCAGTGCAGACAAAAATACTAAGAGGATTTTCTTGGGGCACTGAGAGTTTGTATATGTTGATTTGCCCCTAACTGATTAAGACATGAAATGGCTGAAAGGTAGCTTGGCAGTGCTGTGTTGACCTGCACAATCCCCTTCCTCTGCCTCTAAGGCACCAGAGGTCTGCACTCTCTGATCCCACTGGCTGAACATTAGACAATGCTGAGGCCTGCAAAAACCCTTATGCACAAATGCTTGTGCATTTTGTTTTTTGGCTTATCTACTATCAGTCCTTAAAGCAGCTTCTACTCTCCAGTGAAAGTCCCATGTTACATGTTATTAAAACACACAACAAAATAAAATCAAAATCCCATATGTGTTGTCTCTCTTTTATGCCGTTTTGATTGTGTGTGCATAAGAGGGAAATGCCCTTTCATCTATCAGGGCAGGGCACTGCATCCTCTTATATATAAATTTAATTCTCCAAGTAAATTAGGATTGATCACCACAGCTCCAGGCCACAATCAGCGTTTGTAATTTAATAAGAGCTCGGCCCTAGACAGAAAAGGATACTTCCATAAATAAAACTATATGAGAGCCAGCAAGTGCCTATAACATTCGGGGTACATTTGATTACCATCTCTCTCTCCACAGGTGTGCTTTTAGCCTTCTATCTTCAAAGACTGCCAGTCTGATATAATACCACACTATGTGCATCCTGACTGTTGTTTTCCTCCACTAAGCGGTTTTACATCATACTTGCATCAGCGGATGTGAGCACCCCATGCTGGAGTCACTACTAAGCAGGCAATGCCCATGGAAGCCAGGCTGAGGTGATCCCAGTGAGACAGAATCTGTCAGAAGCGCCGTGCCCGTCGACACCCAGGGTAATAAATTACCCAGAATTAACATGTCAGCCTATGCTCCACACAGCAGCCGCACTCGGCTCACACCATGCTGCTTAATGGATCTATTAACCAAATGGATCCAGAGGTACACTACTTCCAGACTTTGATATTAAGTTATTCTAAAGGTAACAAAATGTAGGTAGGCAGATTCTGTGTACATGATAATAAGAATATGATTTTTATAAGAATTATTATATTTATCGAGGGTTTGTGTTCACTGACATTTACACAGTTTTTTTTAAGCATACTACCCATGTTGGGGTAGTTATGATATTCTGCACTTCAGACAGAAATTCTATGCACATAAAAATAACAGTATGCTCAGAAGCCATCTGCAGTGTTCACTGCATCACCTGTTTGGGAATTCCTCTGAGATGTGTCTCTAGGCCATTAAAGACATACTTTCCTGTTGATGTCTATCACTGATAGCAGGGGATATTTAGCAGAGGATTCAAAATGCCCGTTGTGCAGTCTGTATCTATTTGGCATCTCTGGCACCCAGCCAGCACTGTGACATACTGACAGCATGGCACACAGCACCAGGCAATTTTTGACCAGTGCTCACTCATCACAAAGGTAAATAGAGATAAGAGAGAGAGGCTTCATACGTCTCTCGTTTCTTTTTGACTGTGGCACAGTTAATAGACAGTAAAATAAAAACTCACCCTTTGTAAAAGAATAAAAATAAAAATACAATAAAAACTGTACAGTATGTGAGACTAATTTTGTATTCTGGATAAAAATGCCAATTGCCTCATTCCCTAAAACGTTTATGGCCTACAATAACTCCCACTGGTTTATCTTCCTGCCGTTAGGATACCAATATCTTTTCTTCCTCCTCTTTCTTTCTTCCCCACTTTTTGCATATTTTGCATGCATCAAGAAAAAAAGACCTCTGGAGTCAAAATGAAATTTTTATGAGTGAGAATGAAACCTGAAAAGCAAAAACTATGACTCTTGAATGATAAAAACTTACTGAAAAGTTATGCATAATGACAGAAACTGTTGCAAAGTAAAAACTTTAATTTAAATTACTTCATGCACAACATGGAAGTGATTAATCACCAGTAAACCAAGGCTAACATTTCTTTTTACTCTCACTGCAGTACACAGGAGCATTTGATCTGATTTCTGCTGTAGCCAGGTCCCAGTAAATGGGTTTATTGCAGCTGAATTCATTCATTTTTACCATAAATCAAAATAGAACCTGACTTGTGTTCTCATTTCAGTTAACTATAATATCTAATCTGATCTTAAAGATGTGTAACATTATATGATATTTGTTTTAAGTAGACAAATATTTTTTGAAGAATTAATCCACACACTTTGAAAAGTCCAAATAATAGACCCCAATTAAAGGCTACCTCGCTTTCAGTAGCATCATTATTTAAAAAAAAAAAAAAAAAAACATAAAATAATAA
>VVAS01064051.1:0-12598 GCA_015103295.1 Ptychochromis oligacanthus
TGTTTCGAGGAAGGTCAGGAGGAAGATCCAAGAATTTCCAAACTCCAGTGGCCGACTCACATCTGCGCCCCTGTTCCGGCCATCTGTCGCCGGCCGCTGACAGCCTCGTCCCAGGCAGCTGGATCATTTCTCAGAGTCTTATTTTGATGGAGTGGCTGCAAAAGTGCTGCTCGCACCATAGGAAGATGAAGGAGGGAGGCTGGGAAATGAAGACAAGGGTCACCCTGCAGAATCTGTGATAGATGGGGACACACGATGTGGACAGGTGTCTCAGTCAAAGATGGAGTAGATCTGTGTCTTTCTGAACCGGGCAGTGACGAACAAGGACGAGAGTGACAAACTGAACGTTGAGGATTTCTTTTGGTGTAAGTTTCTGGCAGCTTTCTTAGTTTTCCTTTTTTTCCTGAGTCTCACTCTCCAGCCAAGAGAGGAATTATCTTTCCCCCCAGAGGTGTGCAGCTGGTGAAGACTTTAAAAAGGCAACTGCTTCACACACAAATATGCTCACAAGTTTCTCCTAAATTTTCCCTCAGTTTCTCATCCTGGGACATCTTACCTGAAAACACTCTTCTGAGGTAGCTCTCTCAACTTCAAGTCGAACCTGGAACATTAAGCCAAAAGCACATCCACAGACAGCCGCGATTTGTTAACTTGCTTCCTTTCTCCTTTCCCTTCTCTGGCACCTGTTCACCTTGATCTCCCTCCATCACTCCATCTATCCTCCTCCTCCGCCTCCTCCTGCTCCTCTTTCTCCCTCCCCCCTCCTTTTTACCAGCGAGTAATAATGTGACCTTCTGCCAAAGTGCTGGAAACCATGCCACCGTCGCAGCGGGCTCCTCTGTTGCTGCTACTGAAATAGACTCAAACAAGTGCAGGGAGAGGAAGAGTGAAGGGGGAGGGAGATACAAAGGAGGGAGGAGGAAGAGAAGAAGAGGGCCAAAGGGGAGAGAAAGAAGGAAGAGAAAGGAGAGCAGGAAAAAAAAAAAGAAAAAACGGAAACAGGACAGCTGAAGCTGCAGACACGGGATGAGTGACGAGCCAGGGCTGGATGTGGATTGCCAAGACAGGTAAGATCACCTTCATCGAACACTTCATGCTGCACTTTGATCACTTAATTTAACTGACTGCTTCTAGTGAACTTTGAATTTGCTCTTCGTGTTCTTCCTCACTTTTTAAAACTGGCTAAGTATGGAAATGGTTTCTGCTTGAGTGGTGTTGTAGTTTTGTTGGGTAGAGTTCCCCCCCTATATCCTCCTCCTCCTCCTTTCTTCTTTCGGTCAATAGAAGAATTATCAAACAGCAGGGGATCAGATCAAAAGCAGTACTCGACAGCATCTTTGTCAGAGGGATCAGACACCACGCTGTGCTTGGCATTTTTCGCCCATTGTAGGTGGCAGTAACTGTTGCTTTAACTCACCAAGCTGCTGGGGGGGGGTTAAGCAGAGTGGATCGATGCGTCATTGTAAACAGTTAGAGCAGCTGAGAGGGGCTTTTGATACCTGCCCGCTGGACTTGAGATACTGCTGTTGCTGCTGCTGCAGGGGAAATTGAACTGCCACTGAAGAGCGACTTTACAGGATGTGAGAAAATGTGAGTTTCCTGTAATTACCAAAGGATTCATTCTAGCATTTTGGCTCCAGGAAGACACAACAGTTTATTTTTACAACATAAGAACTCTGAATTTGGACTTTCATCACTGACAGGAAGGAGGAAAAAAAAACAGATATAAAACAAAAAGATTAACTTAAAAATGTTAAAATTGACAGTTTGGTAAAGGTGAAGTTAACCAAAATAATTATCACACACATGCCAATAAATAAACAGAAAAACAGTACAGGTAAAAAGCTAAATTTGATCTAAAATATGCCTCCAAGATCACTTACACCATCAGCTCCAAATGTAATAACATATAGAAACTGCTGCTTAGCAGCGATGTGGTTCCTCAATACAGTGTCAAGAAGCTGTCTGCAGAAGCAACTCCATGCACAGAGAGGAATTCATCCATAGCAAATGGTCACGTTATCCATACCTGAGTGAATAACTGAGTGACATCTCTTTATCTCAGAATAACAGATTCGTCTGTCACAGGCCCTAAACACTTATAAGACTGAAGTCATTTTATAGGTATGGACAGAAACTGAATGTGAAAATGGCTTTAATGATAAAGAGGTCACATGTCAGAGATAGGTAAGGCTTCTTGTGTGTGACTAGTTTAAATGAGAGGTGACAGTGAGGTGACAGTGAGGTGAGTGAGACGACGAATCCACTGGGATGTCCTGCCGAGCAGATATGACTTCTTTAAGAGCTCAGACTGGCTCTTTTACACCTCTCTGGATAGCACAGCGGTTACCGGCAGAACACAACACTGGAACACACATCGAAATGTTGAGACACCTTCAATGAAGGACATTTAGTGACACAGACTGACTTGTTTTACAACCAAACTCCTGAGATTAATCTATGACTGTCGTTGAAACTCTACTAATGCACCTGCCGCGTTTTAAAGGTTGAGTTCACCCAAATTATTATATGTACAGGCCTATGAAGCAGTGCTTCTCACACTTGGGAACATTATTCTACTGCTAGGCTGAGACTATACAATATTTTTGCCTGTTGTGATGGTCACTGTTTCAGATTCGATGATTAGAGAATCATAAAATCTGCGTTTTGTGACTACGATACATAACAGACTACAAATTGCTCAAATTCTTGCTGTTTTTCATGGGGAACTACAAAAGAAACATTATGAGGTATCCGATAGGACGATTGGATTTGAAACCTGAGAATGAGGCCATAAACTCATCAGGAAAGCGTTTACTGAGCTTATAGATCAAGGGAACCAAAGGCTGTTTGCTCATAGACTTTTATACGATGGCCAGCCAGAGGAGTCGCCCTCTGCTGCCCATTACAAGGAATGCAGGTTTAAGGTACCTATACACTGGCTAGACTTTCAGGACCTGGAAGTTATGTCCAGATCACGGTGGCATTAGAGGGGGTCATGAGAAGACTGACACAATACACTGAAATAAAACATGCCACTTTATGAATTCTGGCATCTAAAATTCTAAAATTAACCAGTTAAAAGTGGTTGCACAGGAAGTGGAACCACTTTCTTTGGAAAGTTGGTCACAAGACAAAACCAGTAATGTATAAAAGTGATTCACAAGCATTTTGGTTTGTGATCTATCTGAAGTAAGACAAATCTGCTTTATGTCCCTTTTCATAGGTTGCAGATGCCCTCTTAGTTGTCAGGGTCTGAATTTGGGGCTTATGTTCCCTTGTGGCCATTTAATTATTTAAAGAGATTATTTCATTTACACAGTTTTTAAAGGTAAATGCTCAGAGGATTTGAGAGAAATTCTTCTTCTTTTCTATTTATTTTGAATCATCTATCAAACCTAAGAATTGTGTGATTTGGGAAAACCAGTAGCTAAAAATGAGTATGAAGCTTTGCTCTCAGTCAGCTTGTTCTTTAATGAATCTCCATTATTGGTTATTATTTTGGTAAAATCTCAGTTCCACAGGTGGAGATTGAAATAAAAGTGTGTGTTTTCCTGCAGAGACTGAGAATAGACTAAGGGAGTGGTTGGGTGAGAGTGTGTGAACAGTGCAGCAGCAGTTAGGCAGGTGAAAAATGGCTCTTCATTATGTTATACCAACCATATCCCAGTTTCAGTAATTGGGTGCGTGTATGCGAGTTCAATACAGACAGCCCATATGTACGTGCACACGAGAAACCAATTGGAGGATCCTCAGCCCATCGCACAACATGATGAAATCACACCCACCCACACACACGCAACATTGCACAAGTTAATACTCCAACAACCATGATGGAGGAATCTGCTGCTGAAGCCTGATCAATAAACCAAGAGATACACTCAGTGATTAAACAGATTTATTTTGTTTTCAACAGATTCCATACTAATCCCACAATGACCCCTCCTCAATGGCATCTCACACACACACACACAGATGCCCTTCTACACACATGAGGACCTTGACTAACTCAATAAATGGTTACAAGGATTTCTACTGTAATAGTCCATCTGGCAGCTGAACCAAAAATAATATTAAGCAGCAAATATGTCTGACTTATTAAACACTATCAGTTACAAGTTGTCAGAGAGGATTACTAATCATGTGAGCAGACACGGAACAAACCCTACAACAGCACTGAGCAGTTGTAATTAGCTCAAACATTAGGGTCATTCCATCTCAAATCATTGTCGGCCTTCTGCTCGACCATCTCTGGCTTCCCTAAAAATCTGATGGTCCAAAGTTTGGTCATATATAATGCTTGCTGTGAAATTTTAGTTTCCTATATCATATACTTTTCAAAATATATTTTTCTGAAAAGTGGTCCATCGAACCATTTTCAGGCCTTTTTTTTTTTGGCACACTGAAATCTGTGGCAATGTTTGAACATGAATAGCTTGAAAACTGTTGAAGATAAAAGCCTGGCCTTTCTTACCATAAAAATTAATCAGGATCTGTAATTTCGGGCCATATACATAAAAAAATATCTGCATATTTCAGCTAGCCAATACTCAAAGTCCCATATTTGAGCAGACACTAATAAAAAAAACTTCACATTGCAAAAGACAATTAGTGACAATTTCTGAATGCTATATAATTGTGTTTAAAATAAAACATGTAGAATACTTTTAAACATGAAATTCTTAGTCACAAAATTGAAGAAAATTCTATTTCCATTCAACTTTAATGCTGGACTGAGCAAATATGACAAGTTGTTCCACAAAAACAAAAATATCAGCAGACAGTGCAATCCGAATAGAAGAAAATTCTGGAGATTCCAGATGGTACTCAAATTAGAACTGAGAAAATAATTTTGTTAAATATATGCATATTTTTCATTTTCTAGACCTACTCTACCTACCATTTCAAGACCTACCGCCCTGGAGGAGTCTGATAACTCAGGTTAAGTTAAAAATATACTAAGAGGTATTAAAAACGCAACAAGTACCGAATTAAAATTGTTTGTACATTAAAATAAATGTGAGAGTAATGGAAAACGGGATTAGCAGCTCATTTCACATAAGATATCTTTCAAGGCTAAGTTACTGTGTCCACGTGGCGTGATCAGTAGTCTGATACAAGACCCTAACCCTAACCCCCCAACCCAACCCATAACACTAATGGCACGTCTGTTACAGGGAAACAGGGATCAGGCGATCAGCATGCTGACTGCTGGAATGAATGCTGCAAGAATTGTTATACATATATATATATATATATATATATATATATATATATATATATATATATATATATATATATATATATATATATATATAAATATTATATTTTTTTTTTTTTTTTTTTTTTTTTTTTTTTGTAAAAAAAATATTTTAAAATTTTTAATTATTTTCTTTTTTTAATTTTTTTTTTTTTTTTTTTTATTAGTGTGTGCTGAAACATGGGACTTTTCATATTTCAGCTAGCCAATAATCAGACATTTTTGTGACGTATCTGTCCCAAATTACAGATTTTTATGGTAAGAAAGGCCAGTGAAAAAGGAAAGGCTTTTATCTTTAACAGTTTTTGAGATATTCATGTTCAAATACTGCCTCAGATTTTAATGTGCCTGTAGCATGCATTCTTTCTAATGGTCAGCACTGAGTGACTCCTGCCGTCACTTAACTGACTGATGTATCCGTTGGTTTCTCCATCAGCTGGTTTCTCAGTCATCCCACGCTCATCATGTCGCGTTTCAAAACACAGCAATGGCCAAAATGCTCAGTGTGGGACTTCATAAGCTAATGCCTAAAGTCATGTTGTCCTCATCCATCTTTTAAATAAAGTTTAACTCTATTGTTGAGTGAGTCCTGATTCCGAATGAATAAAAAGTCATCAAGAGAAGAACTGAATAAAATGCAGTTATCCGACTTCATTATCTTGCTAAGTTTGGCAAAACGTTTTGCAGCTGCTTCACAATAAAGGCTGACTGAATATAGATTAAACAATGTAAATATATAAACATACTGGTGTTTTACACACTAAATGCTGTAGAAATTGGTTACTCTGGCTAAAGTCCAATTATCAATACCGCTCAAAATGCTGACAAGTGTTTTAAGAGCTGATACACGCACACATGCTTGTCAGGCTGACAGTGTGTTTCTTCTCTCTTTGCTCTGTAGTTCTTGTGTCACACAAACACTGGTAGCTTCACTGTTTTTATATTTAATTAGTTTTGTCATCCTAGATAGGTATGTGTTACATTACAATAACAACCCCCCCACCTCTGTCCTGCCCAAAAGGCCCACTTAATAGCCACTTACACTTAATGTATGCTACCGTTATGCTTTTTCCTGTCAGATTTGTGTAATTAATTCATGACAGATGTTGAATTTGCTATTTATTCGTTTAGTGTTTCTCAGCTTTCTGCCTTTAAAAAAAATCCTCTTAAGGGGAAGTGATGTAATTTATGGATGTGCTATTTTAAGGTCTCAGTCACACAGGCCAAGAGTCTGGTCGGCATCCTCTATTTGCTGGGGAAAAATGAGCATTCCCTGACCGGTTGGCGAATGGCTGCTGGAAGTTGCTGGCTTTTGCCAGATGAAATTGAAGTAGGTTGCAAAGAGGGTGCTGCACCAGAAACCTTCTTCTGATTGCTTTGGCCACTATTAGGTTGCCACAGTCACCAGTAGTTTGCATGGAAGATGCCAACTTATCGGGAAACACTCGCCATTTACTCTCAGAATGGTAGTGAAAGTTTGACATGAACCGGAAACAGAGACCGTTCACCAGCTTTTACTTTAAAGGCACGGTCCCCGTTTCCAGCTTGCGTTGCACTTTTCACAATTTGACTACCACTTCGGCAATAGTTCACAAGTGTTTGCAGACAAGTTGGCGTCTTCTATGCAAACTACTGGCGACCGTGGCAGCTTGCTAACAATTAAAGCGATCACAAGGTTTGTGTTGCAGCATCCTTTGCGGAATACACACTTTTCCCTAGTGATCAGTGGTTACCATGTGGTCACTCAGCAGTTTCTAGGCCTGCATGAATGGTGATTTAGCGATCCATTTCACAACAAGTGCCAGCAACCTCGAGCAACCCGGGAATCCGCATTTTTCCATTGCAACCGGTGGATGCCAGAAGGTCGCCAACTGTTCTCTAGGCCTGTGTGATTGAGGCCTAAAATATGTAGGGGAGACCTGGACTGTCATGCTGACGTTTGTGAAGGAGTTGATTATCAGAGCAGTCAACTGACAAAATAACAATAAATGAGAAAATGAGTCTCTTCCGTTGTGGTGGTCCTGTACCTGGACAAGGCTGTACATGTAATAAAAATGGAACTAGAAACATTTTACAAAAGGTCACAAAGTCTGGCACATTTACTGAAGATGCTGCCTAGTACTACAAATACAGTAACTAAAATGGATGCAGCATTGTTGCACATCATTCTTGTAGCATGAGGTTTTGAGGGGCAGCAATTTAGAATTTTTAGAGAAGGTTCAGTGTTCACTGCCTTGCTCTGGTAAAAATATTACTTACTCTCTATTTTTTGGTTTTTAGGACCTCTGACCTAGTGATATATTTACAATATTTCTACACTGCTAACTATAGTACCCAAAGTTTGGCCTCACAGTTGCAGAAGATTTTACTGACAAATTTTTGGGATGCATCATCAGGTGGAAATTTCAAATAGCCTGAAAATAGGGCTTAAAAACAGAGATTCATCAAAATGGTTTAAATTATTAGATTTGTATAGGTTTTGTTTTTTCATGTTCAATTTATCCTGTGATGTAAAAGGCTCTTGGTTTGCCTCTAATCTTATAGTTTAAATAAGTCAAAAACTGACAGCAAAAAACAAGAGCACCTATTGAAACACCAACTTAACAGACCATTCATTTAGCCTCGAGATCTTGAGCTCTTCAAGTACAGAGCAAAATTATATCATAACACAAGCTTAGTACACTTGAAGCCTGCAGCCTGCGGGCAGACTGACAAACAACCTCTGGGTTGGTATCTCACAGATAGAGGCTGATTTGTCAGCTGTCTAGCTCTCCCACGAACACTTAAAGCCGACCTGCTTAATCAAATGTTAAAGATATCAGATCTCACCCCATCTTCACCATCTCTCCAAACACAGAGGAGAGAGAGAGGTGGAAGACAGAAAGAGGGAAATGATTGAGAGAGTTGACCAAAAAAGATAGACAACAGAAACAAATCGGCATGCCAGCATAGAGAACACAACTTGAAATGGATATTGCTCTGACTGACAGCCAGTTACAAGCATCCAGGACAGTAAAACATTTACTGCAGGGGAGGGAAGGAGGTTGCAGGATATCAGATCAATCTATCCAAGGTCATCAGAGACGAGTAGTAAATTTCACTCAGAATCAGGCGATGCTGCATCACCACAAAATCCTTCTCCCGCCAATTTATAAAGACTGCACAGGTCACTGTTGAACACTCAAACACAGATCCACGTTGTGGGAGCCAAGGTTCTCAGAGTGCTCTCATACTATGCAGCCTACCTGGTGAAATCTCAGGGCAGAATAAGGCTCGCAGGCTATGTTGCTCTCTTCTCAAGTTTATGGCTGCACTCACGGGCACAACAGAGACCCCGGGCCCATTTATATTCATGGCGCTGCTTGCACCTCGTCTAACGTCCTGTCCCTGTTGAGAAGGAAAACTGACACGCCGTGGGCTGGGGGGGGGGGTTCTTTGCCTCTCTTTTCCTTGTCATTCTTCTGCCTCTTGTGGATACTGACATCAACCTGAGTGCTTGTGCATGTGTGATGCAGGAGGGTGCATATGCAGTGTGTAATATGGGAAATTGATTAGGCTAATCGCCTTCTATTCACAGCTGCATGTGTCCCGCTTAATTTTTCACAATTATCCCTGAGCGGTGACACGATGGGGAGCGTCTCGATGAATGATGATGACAATGATAACCTTAGAAGCAAGGCCTGGAAAGTGAGGAGGGCCAGTGAGACGGCACCCAGCGTCCAAACAGAAAGAGCAGTGTGACTTTGCGTGCTGAATTTAAAGAAATCAGGCTGAACAGTTTCCACTACTGTCTAACAAAAAGTGACACAGAGCTTCCTGGTGGCTCAGTTGGCGGAGGCAGCTTGTGATGATGACGTAGTTAGGGTTTATTTTGGTTTTCTTTGTCACGTCTCCTCCTTTCCTGTCCTTCTTGTCACTCTCATTGTCACCTAACAAATACAGCCAAACTGCTTGACAGAGCAAGAAAGATGGTCTAAAAAAGGCACAACTTGTGGCTAGATTCAGAAGTTGCATACACAAGCTTCCCAAAAGATGAAGAATTGTTTTGGAGGCTGTTTATTGCAGTAAAAAAAATAAATAAATAAATAAAAATCAATACATCATCTCTGGAGAAAACTATAAAAGCCAGAGTTGTTTATGACATGCTCTGATTGCGTTCCATGGAGTGGTTTTACATGTTTGAGCTGCGATTAGAGGCACTGAGGCTGTCTGCCACTACCTTTTCACAGATTCTGACAAATCGAACCTCAGTCAGTCACCCAGGCAGCAAAAGAAAACCTGCATGTCTTTTTTTGATTCCATCTACATTAAATCTCTCTCAAAGATATTCCTTCAATCAAAGATCAGTTATTAAGCACTTTAATAATGCTTTAATAATGCTGATCTACAGAGCATTTTTGCCCAGCTGCAGCTCATTTTGTCTTTTTTTTGTGGGAGACAAACACTGTTGGTGGCTACCTGGTAAACATGATAGATATTTTTCTTGGGAGTCCAAACCAAAGAAGAAAGTCAGCACTGGACTGTTATTGATCTGCTGGGCACAAACACAACTCAAATGGGATGATGATGTTGCTCTGTGTCTGCTGGATGTCGAAGCAGCAAACTGCCATAAAAAAACTTTAGAAACCAGAAATACGTAGAGGTGTTTTTATATGCTTTTCTTGTGTTTAAGAGAAACAGCAGCCCACAACATGTAAGAACACATCCATGGTGGTTTCCTTTGTGATGTGAATTGAGTATTTGTTTTGCTTTGGTTGTGAAAGCTGGATTTCTACTACTTACTTAGAACTGTGACATCTTTCCCCATAATATTATAACTTGTATTTTAGTGTTTTGGCATCTAATGGATATTAAATTGTAGTGTCTTTCCTCAACCTGATATAACACAGCCACATTTCTTTTTTTTTAAATAAAGGTCTGTTGGTGTTGCGATTGCCCACTAAGAAAGGCAAATTTTCTCAGTCTGAATTTGCCGTCTATGTGCTGGTATTCATTGTTTTTGCACTTGTGACCTTTCTAGCTGGCAATCACAGTAAAGTCTTCTCAAACCAAAGCAAACATAGTAAAGACAAATGATGCCTTGCCATTTTAATGTGGCCCCTTTGCTGTAGTTGGATTCTTACAAGACCAGGCATGCTATATAAATAATGTTTTGCTTTTGTACCTGCAACATAATTGCATTAAAAGTGCTACAAAAGGCACCAGCAGCACAAACATGGCCCAAAGATCGAGTTCAGTGACTTTTAGCAGCAGTGATAAAGCCTAACAAATAGCTAGCAAGCCTAGCCTGCACCCACATAACAGTTAAAGGGACCACGCCTCTCATAATGCATAATTTTAACCCTAATACAACCCTAGCTACACTGACTGCTTGCCAGCTTTCAAAGTTCCCCGCATTGTCTGCACTTACATTCGCTATTTTGAGCACACAAATGTGTTCACAATGATATGTAAGAGATGATAATGATAAGCTACATGCAGTTCAATATAAGTACCTGGATGGCGTACTCATAATGGTTAAAAAAGTTGAGTGTGGAACATTGTTCCACATTGTTCCTCGCCCTCGATGTTCGCCATCTTGGCTATGCAGCCGGATGGGGAGGGACCATAAAACAATTTTCAGCCAGATATAGGGACATACCCTCCTCAGTCATCACTGACGAGGATATCTAGCTAGCATGGGTGGTGCCAATAGCAGTGGATTTTTATTATTAGGGGGGGGTTGTTTGGCAGATGTCATTTACATGTTAAAGAATTTAGTGTTATGTTTAGTGAGAGGCACAGCAAGTTGTAAATGTTACCAAATGACAGTAAAATGCTGCAATTATCATTTCTGATAATTCACACACACTACACAAGTGAATACATAGTGTACACTGTGTACGACTATAAATACACCTTCCTTGCCTTTGCAGACAAGTCGGCTTCCTCCGTGCAAACTACGGGCGACTGCGGCAATCTGCTAGTGACAAAGCAGTCAGAAGGTTTTTGGTGCAGCACCCACTTTGTGACCAATTTCACCCAGAAACAGCCAGCAACCTCCAGGAACCTCCAGCAACCACTCCCCAACCGGTCATGTTTACTTCTAATAATATCAAGTCATGCAATTATTTACAGATGTGGGTACCATGGATTTAACTGAGAGGAGTAATACTTCTGAATCTAGACTATACCATATATTAGAAAAAAACAAACAAACAAACAAAAAAAACTTAAGTGTATTTCCAGAAATGAACCTACTGGACAGACCTCACTTTGAAGAATTCTCCCTTAAACTACTTTCTACTCAAACAATCACCATCTCTGTGAAAATCACTGACAGATCCTGAAGATTATTCTGAGACACCAGCACATTGTTTCTATAAAGCAATGTTGCTGAAGAGCTTTTCAAAATATGATATTTTGAAAAGCACAAACTAAACTGGTTTAAAATTGGTATTTCAAAACCTCATCACACAAAAATCAATACTATCTTGCCAGCTTTAAACCACTGTGGGTTTGCAATTTGGGAGAACTGACTGATGTTGTGTTTATCTTACACATTCCTGCTTTGAACACAAAATGGAAAGGGAGGAAACCTTACAATTTATAGCACAGCTAGAAGACCACACACAAAAAAACACATAGAGGACAGATTAAAAACAAAGTGGTATGCTCATATGTGGATTAGAGCATGTGTACACGTGTGTATGTGTGTGTGTGTATCTGTATGCCAGAGGTCAGCTGTATTTGTGTGCAGCCACTATATCAACTGGGAGAGCAGGTTGGTGACAGCTGGACTGGTGGCAGGGGTGGAGGGGGTTGGTCGGGTTCTGCACGGGCAACCACGGTTTCGGCTTAACCAGGGTCTTACACTGATCCCTGCTTTACATAGGGATGCACATGAGTTTGAGTGCAGGGGCCACCAAAGACTGACAGAGGACTCTTTTGCCACCCCCTGTTTCACCTGCTGCTGCGGGTTTACAGCCAGGTCAGCCCACAGGGTCAAGTAGGAATATTAATATCAGCGTGCAATGTCGAGCCCCTTAAGCCTCAGGTAAACATCCGCCCATATGTTAAAGGAAAAATGGATTACATTTGCATTGCTATTGTAATCTTCAGCCTCACGAAGATTATTACCCTCAAAACGCTTTACAGTCTGTTTAATTCTGCTACACGGTGTGCTTACAAAGAGAGCGCTGTGTGATGAAGTGTCCTGCTCACAATAAACGTGCTAAAGCAAAGAGGTATGGAGAGGTATATATCAAACATCTGTCCAATGACAAGCAAGCACGTGGGCTGTGTCCTTGGAGATTTTTTTTTTTTTTTTTTCCACTTTGGGGTAGACATGATCTTGTT
>VVAS01064121.1:0-11312 GCA_015103295.1 Ptychochromis oligacanthus
GGTTGTTCTTGTTTTCTTCTACCAGTGATGAATAGTAAGATGTCCTAGCTTTACGCAGCGCTGTTTTGTAGAGCAACAAACTATTTTTCCATGCTAAACGAGCACCTTCTGAATGAGCGCAACACCATTTCCTCTCCAGCTTACTAGATCTCTGCTTTAAGTCACGTGCTTCTGAATTATACCATGGTGCTAGACATCTCAGACTTGAAGCTCTCTTGAAAAATAAAGTTATTCTAGTTGGTAGAGGATGCAGAAAACAGGGAACTCAAACTGTTTCTGTCTTCTGAAACATGTTTCTTCTATCCTGTGTGTTTTTCAGCTGATCCTGATGACGAATGTGAGTTGCCGGAGGGTGAAGCCGGCATTGTCTGGGATGCAATCTGTTTCACTGTCCTCTTAGCACAAAGGAGGGTCTTCCTCAGCTACTACTTCCTCTATGTGGTGTCTGAACTCAAGTCTTCTAAGATACTGGCCTCCAGGTCTGTGCTTCATTCTCAGGTTTAGGTCCATAAGATACAGTACTTTAAAAGCAGCACTTTACACATAAGGCCAGTGAGCAGTAATTGTTTGACTTTAAAATGGATATGTTTTGTTTGATAAATCTTACTTATGTGTAATGTTTTATAAAATAAAAACAAAGGAGCAGGATAGACAAAAGAGCTGTCTTTGGATGAAGCAGAAAGCACTCACGGCTTTTTAAGAGAATTTTTTGGTAGCCCTCTGTATCATGGCTACTTAATTAACCCTTTATTTGTTGTCAGACCGGCAACAAATAAAGGGCCGGTTACAAGGGCTCTTTAAATTACCATAACTCCGTTAAAAGAGCTCTGTAAATTACAGTAACAGAATTAGTTTACAGAGCCCTTGTAAAATGGGCCCACCGCCGGTCCGATGGAAAATGAAGCGTTTGAAAGACGAACTTTACGAAACTGTACCGTATGTCAGTGGAATTCATGTGCAATGATGTTCACAGGTAAGAATTGATGCGTACATGGAGCAGAGCCAGAGGAGGGTTTTGAAAGTTTCAGTTTTTGCATGTTCGACTGTCAATTTACTAAAAGACTGTTAAGATTATGCTAGAAACCACCTTTTGCTACTGTTTGTTTCTTCTGTTGTTTGCTTGTAGGTAGTTTACACAACACACTTACTTTTGTTTGGATAGATGTAGTAGCTGTAAAAAGGACCACTAGTGTTTTACAAACACCAGTAAACTAAAAAGCTGGGAAGAAATAAGTTGGCAACAGTTAGATTCATGTTAATTGCTCTGTCTACCTCTAAGGGGTGCTGAGTTGTTTGAGGCCAAAGTGAAAAAGCAGGTAGCTGCCAGACTGGAGTTGGAGAAGAAATCAGTGGAGACGCTGAAGAAACAGTAAGAACCCATCCACTAAAACCATTAATACTGGATCTAGTTTACAGTGAAGACACTGTTTAGAGAGATACTTCCTTTCTCTCTAAACAGTAACTTATCCAATTTCAACCTTCTTCCTACAGGATGGAGAAGATCAAATCTAAACAGAAGAGTCGACCCACACCAGCAGCAGGACCTTCTGCTGACCAGGAGCAGGTGACACCTGGTAACACAAGTGACTTATTAGTTTCTAATGTTAATGAGCACAACAGGCCAAATTCATACACTAAGAGTAAGATGCAGGATCTTTGAGGAGGTGGTTTAGTTCACTTCTCTTTTTCCCTGTGATAGATGTGTTTACTTCATGGGAGTTTTTAGTGTTTATTACTGATAGGAAGGAAGCCAGAAAATATCCACAATACATAAACAAAATGAACTCTATATTCCAGGTGATGATGAGAAGGCAAAGCGAGATGCAGGAAAATGGTGGAAGCCTTGGGTCTCTCAGCCTGGAGGTGAGCTGCATCATTAAACAATGTAAATATGTGTGGAAGACAAGGAAAGTATTAGCAGGGGAAAGAATGAAGATTATGCTGTTTCATTTCTTTTCTCAAATTATTTGTTCATGTCAGAGAGATGTTCCTAGCCTAAAAGTAAATTCAGCACTGTGATTTTGGCCGCTGAGCTGCTGCGGTATGTGTACTGATGTAGTTTTGACACTGCTCTGCTTAACACAGTGGAAAACAATTGTGGCTACCACCTGTTTGAGAGTGACAGTGAGGAGGAGGAAGAGGAAGTTCCTGAGAAGAAAGAGGAGGAGCAACCACCGAAGAAGAAATCTGCTTTCCAGGTTAGAGCCAGAATGAGACCTGAGTCAAAAATAAAATCCATAGAAAAATTTAACAGATTTTCCCTTGAAAATATAAATATAATGAGTTTATATATAGATGTGCAAATAATCTATGTTGTAACATCAGTAGATGACCTGTGCGTCTTTGTCTTTGACATCCAGCTGGCCTATGAAGCCTGGGTCACCAGCTCTAAGAAAGCCCTGAAAGACCTGAAGAAGGAGAAGACCAAAATAAAGAAAGAGGAGAAGAAGAAAGCAAAGAGAGAGCTGCAGAAGCAGCAGGGTGAGAAAGCAACATGTGGTGTTTACTAGTACTACTACTACTAGTAGTGACGTGCATATAGATTATATGAAATGATTTGACGATAACTTTAAAATTTCTGAGGCTGATAGGCCAGACCATGATCAGACACACAGGCCTAAAGATTGTATGGCTGTATCATTGAGCAGCCACTAAAACCTTGAGAGGTTTGGCAAACACCCAGAATCTGAGATTAATTAATCTTTTTAAAGTCGATGTTTTGATGTTTGACAGTGTAGAGGGACAACAAAGGAGGGCTGAGAGAAAGACATAAACCAAAGGTTTTCTACCCATCAATCAAACTGTGGACAGTTACTGCATGTGGTGTGCACCTAAACCTTCAAGTGACCAAGGGGTCATTTGGCCCCTTGGTAAGGATAATGGAAAGTTTTATGGGTTCATTTATGACCCCTGACATATTTTTTAAACATTATAGAATTTTATTGTAATTTTCCACTTATGATCACTATATTGTAATGTTTTTCAGTGAGCCATGCTAACAGACCATTATTAATTACACTGGAACATTTTTGGAATATCTTTCTTAAATAGAGAAAACACGATAGGTATGATAAGCACAGACAGAACCATTGAAAAATACTTAATTTGGTCATTTAAGTTGCTGAAATAGCTTGGTCGCTTGAGGGTTAAACACTATGACATACCACATACTTGCTTCGTTATAGTCTGTTATGAAGGTGGTGCGGGAGACAGTGTCACGTGATCATATTATAACACACTGTGTATAATTTTAATTAAACCTTCCCATCAGATTATAGCATGTCTTGTGTAAGAGTGGACATTACGGCATGCAATGCCAAGCAGCAGCAATTGACAACTTGTTGCACTAAAAATCTGGACAGTTTTTGTTTGGGTCCTCTGTGTTTAAAGAGAAACGCAAACAAAGAGAGAGGTCAGGAAGTCACTAAAATGCTTAGGCATCATGTACATTGTTTCAAATTTAATGGTAACATGGACAGTAACTGTAAAGACATCCTGATTCAAAAACAGTTTAATGATGAAATTTGGGGTGGCTGTGGCTCAGGTGGTAGAGCAGGTCACCTACTAATCGGAAGGTTGGTGGTTCGATTCCTGGCTATTCCAGTCTGCTCCGGTCTGCATGCCAAAGTATCCTTGGGCAAGATACTGAACCCCGAATTGCTCCCGATGCGTTCATCGGAGTGTGAATGTGTGTGAATGTTGGATAGAAGGCACTTATACACAGAAAGAAGTGCCTGTAAGAATGTGTGTGAATGGGTGAATGAGGCTTGTGGTAGATCAAAAAGCGCTTTGAGGGCTCAAAACAGAGCTGAGAAAGCGCTATACAAGAACCAGTCCATTTACCATTTACCATGAAATCTCTTCTCCAGGGATTGATAAAGCAGAGTCCAGTGAGGATGAGCCGGAAGAAAGCATTGTGGAGGAGGAGGGAGAGGAGAAAAAAGGTAAACACTTCTAAGAGATGGGGATGTTGTACTTCTGAATAACCTTCTGCTTGTTGTTGCTGCAATACAAAGAGGAAGCATTAAAAGCAAATCAAGTGCATGGAAAACCTTCACTCTGACTGACTTACTGCGCTTTTATACATGCCCTCTTTTTACAGAAAACATCCTGCAGCGCATCATTAGTACCATAAAGTTCAGCTGGGTGTTCGTTCAGTCTCTTCTTGATGACCTGACGGAGGGTTTGAACTCATTCTGTAAAGACAATCTGGACATTTCCAAAGTGCTGCGCTTCGAGCGAGCCTTACTCAACCAGCAGCAAAAGAAGGTAAGATGAAAGGATGTAAATCTGATTACTGTCATTTTTTAACAGATTTCTGATTTCACGAAACAGGTAGTGCTACATAATACATACATCAAATGAAAGCCAGACACAGATGTCTTACAGAGTAGATATTTTGCACATGCAGTGTTTTTGATCAGCTGTATCATCAGTTTCTTTAGCCATTATGCTTTATCCTCTTGTTTGGGAGTGTTAGCATTCTGTTTCTTTATTACCTGACTCCCTCGCTCTGCAGGGCAAAGAGGTGAGTCAGGAGAGCGTGAAGCAGTTTTACGAAAACTGGAAGTCCCGTCAAACCACACTGTCATCTCAGGACGACCTAGATAAATCCCTGCCAACTCCCTGCTCCCCACCTGCCATCCCTTCCTCACATCTTGCCTACAGCAAGCTGAAGAACCAAGCCTCCAAAATTTCCTGGGGCAGCAGTGTCTCCAGGTACGCACACAACATATTCACAGCTTACTTTTCTTTCAGACCCTGTACGCTCATTGACTCTCTCCCTCGTCCTTAACTTTAGCTGCATGACGGACGAGACGATGCTGGTCTCCCGGCAGCCAACGCAGGAGGACCTGGATGAGCCTCCTTCTTTGCCACCTACCGCTGACCAGCTCAGACGGAGGCTCCTGAAAGAGGCCAACATTGACATGACATCTTTTGACACAGATGAACTTTCACCAAGGTGAATAAGAGAGGGAGTTTAGAAACATATTTCTGTCCAGTGCAACCCCATCTCAAGCCATGATCTCAGCAAAAACAGTTTAAAACTTCAGTGCAGTATATATAATATCATTATTTACCATTGAAAATTACTTGTTCTTTGCTGGATTCTGGCCAGAAAAACAGGCAAACACCACATGAATAAAACAGACCATTTTAGCAAATGTTTTATCAATCAGGAACAGCTTCAGATACAGCATTGTCTTTAAAAACATGTTGTTTCCTTGATTCTTGAAAACAAGGTGTCTGACTTATATTTTTCTTAAAAGCCATGAAGAACAAAAAGAAGCCCATGAACAAGAGGAGGATGATGAGGATACAGAAGGTGAGAGGGCATGTGATCAAGAACAAGATCAAGACAAACAAGAGGATCCTGAGGTGGAGAAAGAAGAGCAGGATGAGGAAACACTGCAAAGAGAAGAGGCTGAATGTGCTAAATACCCCGAATACATCTCACTGGATCTCAGGGATAGTGATGGAGAGAAAAGTCTCGACCTCACAGAGTCTCCCAGACCTCTGAGTCAAGAAACGAGGAACCTCACTGCCAGCGAACTGCTGCTCAACAAGTTAGTAGACACAAGAAATGTAGTATGTAAAATGGGAGAGATTCAAGCTGCTACATCCCTTTATAACTTTAATCTCCATCACTGTCTTTTTTCCCCCTTCCTTTCCCCTCCATCCTTTTTTAAGTATTTTTGAAAACGACGAGATCTCCGAGTCCGATAAGTTTTTTGTGACGCTGCCGAGGCCGCTGAAGCTGCTGTTTGCCCTGTATAACACCATGGTGTCCAAGTCAGAGATGCTGTGCTACTTCGTCATCATCCTCAACCACATCGTGTCGGCTTCGCTCCTCTCCCTCATACTGCCGATTCTCATATTCCTCTGGGCCATGCTGTCCGTGCCCCGGCCGACCAAACGCTTCTGGATGACGGCTATCATTTACACAGAAGTAGGTTATCGTATAAAGGTGTCAGACAAAATCTAAATTAAACAAGGGCTCATTTTTATGACTGTTGGTGTTGTTTGTGTTCATATTTTTATAATGTTCCACTATTCAAATGGCAACCTGTGTGGAAGATGCAGTGACTTAATATTGTCTATAAAAGCTTTTACTTTAGTTGATTTATTAAGTCATTTAATGTGCACCCAGCAAACAGCGTGCACTGATGCCAAAGTTTTTCTGAGAAATGATGACTGAAGTTTATGGCGTCGAGTTTATATAATAATGTTGCATCACAGGCATTTTGAATGTAACTGAGCCAAGTAGCCAAATAATATAAGTTACCTTTAAATTGTCATAATTATCCACCATTTTGGACGATAAATCACCCACATCTCTTTTAACTGTCTATCCTGTTTGTCTCAGCTGACTGTTGTGGTGAAGTACTTTTTCCAGTTTGGTTTTTTCCCCTGGACTACCTCTGCCTACCGAGGCATCAACGCTGAGCGGCCCTTCGCCCTGCCCAACATCATCGGAGTGGAGAAGAAAGACGGCTATGTCCTCTTTGACCTCATTCAGCTGCTTGCTCTGTTCTTCCACCGATCTATTCTCAAGGTAACATAAGAAATTAGCACTGTAAACCGTTTCTAAGCAGCTACTTTTAAATGTTAAGCTGCTGTCTGTGTCCATGTCTCTACAGTGCCATGGGCTATGGGACAACAAGGAGGTTGAGATGCCTGATTTCTTCAAGAAGCTGAAGAAGAAAGCGGACAAGAGGAAGATGATGGGAGGAGATAAGATGGACATCAAGGAGAAACCTCCACGCCGTCTCAAGTTCCTCCCCCTCCAGGCCTCCACCACCTCCATATTCTGCAGACAGAAAAGAGGCGACTCTGCAGAATCTGGTGGTGAATATTCTCTAAATGTCTTGAATTAGTTTGAGTGTTTACGTCCACTATGTTATTTTTGGCAATTGTCATGTGGAATTAATTACCACCACATGGCTAAAATGTATCCATTTTACTTCTTCTTTTTTAACTGGAGAGATGAAGCCCAAAAAGCAGCAAAGCAAGAGAAAGAGACGACAACGGCGCAAGGCTCCGCTGACCAGGAAGGAGAGGATCAGACAGCAGGTCAGAGAGAGGATGCTACAATCCAAAGCTGCCATCATAGAAGTGTGAGTTGTTCTCTGTGTCCAAAATGAGTTGCAGTCTGCTGACTCTTTTTTTCTGAAATTCTGTCCATTGCTTTTTATCCAGACAATAGTTGATATTTCTGTAGATTTTAAGATTTTTAGCGGAGAGGAGTTTTCCTGTCTCTGTGTTATTCTGAAGTCTCTTCTCTTTCTGCAGTGGCCTTCACATCTACTTACCTATAAGACAGTTTTTCTATGACATCATTCACCCAGAGTACAGCCCTGTGTGTGACGTCTATGCCCTCATGTTTCTCATTGATGTGGTCAACTTCATTGTCACCATATATGGATACTGGGCTTTTGGGGTAAGACTACGGCTAAATACATACAAATATTTCTTATTGCTAAAGGCATGTAAGGTGTGATGATTTTCGTCTCTCTGTAGAAATACTCGGCAGCAGCTGACATCACGGAGTCGCTGTCGGAAGACCAGGTTCCAGAGGCCTTTCTGGTCATGCTGCTGATTCAGTTTGGTACCATGATAGTGGACCGGGCCCTGTATCTGAAGAAGTCTCTGCTAGGAAAGTGTGTTTTCCAGGTGGTGCTAGTGTTCGGCATACACTTCTGGATGTTTTTCATTCTCCCCGGGGTCACAGAGAGGTCAATAAAATAAAATAAAATAAAATATATACAATTAATTATAAAAATAAAAAGAAATGAGTCTGAACCAAAATAATTAAAGGAGAAAAGATTGATATCTCCTCTGTCTGTTTGCTTCAGGCGGTTCAACAGAAACCCAGTCGCTCAGCTGTGGTACTTTGTAAAGTGCATCTACTTCGGTCTGTCTGCATACCAGATCAAATGTGGCTACCCAAACCGCATCCTGGGCAACTTCCTCACCAAGCACTACAACTACCTGAACCTCTTTCTCTTCCAAGGGTACGGAAACAGTTACTGCCTGTTACTAAGTAACCTCCAATATAAATAAAAATGCATGTCACATGTTTTACAAGGTCTCTGTTTTGTTTTCTGTTTGATTAAGTTTTTGTTAAAAAAAAAAATAAATAAGTGACTTTGTTACTCTCCTCTCCTCTTCCAGTTTTCGGTTGGTTCCCTTCCTGACGGAGCTGAGGGCTGTGATGGATTGGGTTTGGACTGATACTACTCTGTCTCTCTCCAGTTGGATTTGTGTTGAAGATATCTATGCTAACATATTCATCCTCAAGTGCTGGAGAGAGTCTGAAAAAGTAAGAGAGTGCTTAAGGTGCATTAAGAAAGTAATTAAAACGAGTCATTAAATCATTATATTCCCTAAACAAGTACAAAATGCACTGTAGTAGATTAAATAGATTTTGATAAATTTTGGTCAGATACAGTAAAATATGCACACATGATGGGACACAGACTTTTTTTTAACTTTTACAGGCTTAAAAAAAAATAATTTCTTTCTACCGAGTGGACCAAATCATTTTTAACGGTAATGTATTTGTAATTCTTCCAGAAATATCCGCACCCTCCAGGGCAGAAGAAGAAGAAGGTGGTGAAATACGGAATGGGAGGTTTCATCATCTTTGCTCTCATCAGCATCATCTGGTTCCCACTTCTCTTCATGTCACTGGTCCAGTCAGCAGCAGGAGTGACCAATCAGCCTTTAGACGTCTCCATCCAGCTCAGCATCGCAGGATACGAGGTCAGAATCGATACATCATATTTTGTGCTACTTATACAGTTTTTCTTTGTGTTCTTATATTCTAATACACTGAACTAATACTAAACACTAAAAAGCATGGATTATGTATATGTATATGTATGCATATGTGTATTTATTCTCTGGTGCATCTCTGTGTTTTCACAGCCTCTGTTCACCATGAGCGCTCAGGAGCAGAACTTGGTTCCGTACACAGAAGCTAAATTCAACAGACTTACCAAAGTTTATGCAACTCATCCAGTGAGACACACTTTATTCTACTGTAAATACAAAGAAACACATAAAGCAACAACAACTTCCACTAGATCTGGAGCAATAACATAATGCATCAATCTCGAGAAATAATTCATTATTATAAGTAATTAAGAATAATTACTGTAAAACCATTAATTAGTATCATTCTAAACTGTAATACCAACTATGACCGTAGGAGGGAGCATTTACTCAGTTTTTATGGGAGAAAACCAGAACACCATTTTTTTCATATTTTCCTGCAATATAAGAAGATTTCATTTATGACAATGAAATAATAAAATATGATGTAATAAATAAATATATTCATATTTATGTGTGCATGTATTTATGTCCATTCATCCATTTTTATCCCACTATAAAAATATTAATGGATATACTCATATTTATCTCTCCCATGATACTAGACACAGAGATTCACTCCCCATGTGGACTCACTTTACCATATTAAGACATGAATTTTAGGTGTATTTGTATTATATAAACACTAGTCCGTTGACAGAAATATAATTATCTAAATGTTTACACCAGAACACTGCAGTGGCATTTACTGAAATAACTCGGGAACTGATCCTTTCTCAATCTCTCTCCCAGTCCGCTATGCAGTTCATAATGAACTATGAAGCAGAGGACATTCTTGTTGCTAAGATCAAGAGCGATGCCAGTTTACTGTGGAGCATCAGCCCAGCCAGTCGAGCGGCCATGATACAGGAGCTCAGCAACTCATCTCATATATACATGACATTACGCTGGACGCTGCTCAGGTTAGGCTGTGTGTGTGTGTGTGTGTGTGTGTGTGTGTGTGTGTGTGTGTGTGTGTGTGTGTGTGTGTGTGTTGAGTTACTGTTTGTGTATTTCACACTTCTGCTTAGTATTTTGGTCAGTCTGTTGAGCCAAAGAAAGAAAAATAATTTTTCTTAAAAGTAATTTAACTCATGAAGATACAGAATCCAAATAACTAGTCCATATGTGATTAGACATGAAAGATTGTACATGTAGGCTACATGTATGAATGTATGCATCTGTGCATTTAATGTGTGTCCATATAGTCATGTGAAAAACTAAGGACACCCTTACTTCCACAGGAATTAAGAGAGTAAGTAGAAGCCAGGTGTTGATAATCAAATGCACCGATTAACTGACCATCAGCAAGCATGAGCACCTCTATACAAGCAGATGTTTTGGCAGTTTGCAGCATTCAGGTGTGTGTTAACATAATGCCACAATCTGGCCAGTAAATTCACCCCAAGATCAGCCCGTGCAATGGTCAGAGAAGCTACTTTCGGCTGCTCCCTTGTCACAAGGGGCCGCCACAGCAAGTAGCTCCACATGTTTGAGTTTTATACCGGATCCCCTTCCTGATGCAACTCCAAAGGAGATTTGTGTCTCCAGCTGGAAACAAACCAGTGATCTTTTGCTTGTCAAGCAAACTTGCAAATCATTACACTTGTGCCACATGTGCAATGCTCAGAGAAATTGCAAAAAAACTGAGAGCTACATCTCAGACTCAGTTAGCATGTGAAAGTTCATGAGAGTGCAATCAGAAAAAGACTGAACAAGTTATGTTTTTTTTGGAAGGGCTGCCAGGAGAAAGCCTCTCCTCTCTAAAAAGAACATGATGTCCTTTGGACAGATGAGACCAAAGTGGAGATGTTTGGTGAAACCCAAACACAGCATATCAGCACAAACACCTCATACCAGCTGTCAAGCATGGTGGTGGAGGGGTGATGATCCTCTGTATACCAAAGTGTTCTAGAGTCAAATGTGAAGCCATCTGTCTGACAGCTCAAGCTTGGCTGAAACTGGGTCATGCAATAGGACAATGTTCCTAGACAGCAGCAAATCTACAACAGAATGACTGAAAAATAAAAGAATCAAGGTGTTGCAATGGCTCAGTCAGTGGCTCTGTAGTGTAGTGGTACACATTCGCCTAACGTGTGAAAAATGGGAGGAGACACAAAACCTGGGAGAACATCCAGCGTAAAGTCTGCCAAATGAAATATGCGGATACAGCTGCTGTGGTGATCCTTGTGAATAAGGGAGCAGCCGCAAGCAGCTTGTTGCAATGGCGCAGTCAAAGTCCACATTCAAAGTCCAGATTGAAATGCTTGTAGTGGAACCTTAAGAGAGCTTAAGAGAAAGCTCGCTAACTTCGGTACTGAAGCAATGCTGTAAAGAAGAGTGGGCAAAAATTCCTCCACAACAATGTGAGAGACTGATAAAGTGATACAGAAAACAATTACTTCAAGTCATTGCTGCTAAAGGTGATTCTACAA
>VVAS01064136.1:6519-17392 GCA_015103295.1 Ptychochromis oligacanthus
CTCCCTTCTGATAGCTCTCCTTAAAAACTGCCACATATATTTTTTTTTATAACATTTTTTCATATTCTCATTTTACTCTGCTTTTCTTCTTTTGGAATATATATATATATATATATATATATATGTATATGAGCATCAGTTTAGTTTTTCTGAACTGCTGTGGTGGACTTTATTCGAGGATACTGCCTGCGATGGACAGCTGCCATGCTGGTGCCTCAGGAGCAATGCTATGGACCTTTTATAACTGTTTTCCAACCTGCACATTTCTGAGATGGGTTGTCTGTTTGCTGCTCTGCATGGGGGGCCCTGCTGCAATTCAGTGAAAGCCAGATGTCAAGTGAGGCAGACCACCTCAAATACAGATTCGCATTTGCGCTTCAAAATATCATTTGTTTTGGCGAGTAATTACACATTGAGGGTTTGTTTTAGGGTATTGATCTAGCGAATGTGTTTTTTTGTTCATTGAGGAGACGATGAAGTGGTGACATATGTGCTCTTCTATGGTGGTTGACATACATGAATTGTGAAGCATGTGGTGACAGAAACAACCCCCTTAAATGCCAGAATGATCTCACTTGTAGCTCCAGAGTTCTGGCTTTGGTTCGTGTAGGTGACCCAGCTAAAAATGAACAAAGATCAAGGCCAGGCTGAAGAGCTTGCCTCGACAGTTACGCCAGACCCTCAGCATTATCTTCCCAGTTCTTACTCGAGGTAAATTTGGAGCCACCTGTCATTCCAAGCTGACACACTCATTTAATCCAATCTGCCATGCTACTCAAGATTGATATTAGAGGTTGCTATCCCACCCCAAAGAAAACCTTATTTTCCACCAGCAAGACCGATGAAAGCCTCTGCTTTTCATGATTTTAATTAAATATTATTTATCTACTGAAGGCAATCATCAGGCAAACTTCTGCTGACAGATCTAATAAAACAGAGAGGGAACATGGAAGCAATTGATGTGTCACACAGGTGTCAAAAGGGTGGTTGACCAAAGGGTGAAGCAAAATGTGATTGTTTGCAACAACTTCAGCTCTTAAAATGGGATCTTGTTTGAACAGTTGTATAGCTTTAATTCTATTGCCCTGAACACTAGTTGATAAATTGAGCTTGTTGCCTTAGAGACAAGTGGCAATAAAAAGAGCATTTCTAATGTTTTCATGGCTGCTTTTGAGGGTGCTGAAATAAAAACAACCCTCCCTTTGTTGATATCAATTACCAGGTGACTGTTAATCAATTGTAGTGACGGCATAATGATTTGTTGTCAGATGTTTGAGGAATGAGCAACGGTGCCTTGAGTTGATTTTCTACCGTTCTCATTTTTCTTTTTCTTTTTTTCCTCCCTTTCTTTTGGGTCCCATTGACATTTCCTCTCAAGACGAAGACAACGTGAGGTAAACAGTCTCCTTTTGGGTTGGTTTCATCTCCATTTGGATCCTCCTGTTGTTGGGCAACTCTTTCTTTTTAAGTAACAGAGGAGAAGCGGTTTGTTCTTTTGCTCTGTAATTTTCCAGCTCCGTCTGCAGCCACAAAAGCTCGCTTGACAACTCGACAATTACCGCCACTCAATCGGGATGGAAATGCTGCTGCTGGTGCTTGCTGTTGTTGCATCGCTTTTCCTGCCTTTCCAAATGGCACAACATTAAATGGTTCATAGTTGAGGCAGATTAAGATGCAATTCAGCTTCAGCATACTTAAATTCTAAAATACGCTTTCTGCTGGTATGATTTGCTTGGGGACAATAATCGTTGCAATTTGTAGACAAGGAAAAGATGTTGGAAACAGATGGTAAAAGGTGTTTTACGCTTTTTCCTTATTGTCGGTTACAATGGTAGTTACAATATTAAATGTGCCCAGTGCTCTTAGCATATGTGCAAGTGATCCCTGTAAGCCAAAAGCTCAGGTTTCAGGCTGCTCTGTTTCATTTTTTTCCTACTCTTGGCTCTATATGATGTCACTGAGGGCAGATATCCCTAATATGGTCATCTTAGGCACAGAAGCCCCACCCACCTGCTGTTTCCTGATGCACAGATAAGGTTTCTCATCTTATGTTTAGTTTTGATTATGGATTAATCAGGATGCTGCAACACATATCACACGTGACGATAAGAGCTCCGCTTCCATTGCTGCTAACTAAACAAGTTATCAATCCACCACACATGTATATTACTTTTGAAAATGCTGCACTAGTGGTTTTCCATGATAGAACTCAAGTTAGACCGGTCCTCCTCCCTTACTGTTCCATTATGCTGCTGTCTCCAGAGCAGGAGCATAGTTCTATTTGGAGCCCAGCAAAGCTCTCAGCTAATGCCCCCAGGGATGCAGCATCATATCTGGCCAGGAGCAATGCAGAGATGTCTAGTGGTGGAGTCTTTGTGGCTTGCCTTTTACTAGCACATCTGGCTGCAGAAGATTAGTGTGCTACTGGACCCCGGGAAAATACACATCACGTGCACTTAAAGGAACACAAAAAACAACAAGCCTCAGAATTGCTTTCCTGAGCAGTTTGTTGGGGGACGAAATAAAGCCCTGCCATAAACAGATTAGAGTATGTCAGAGAATGAATGCAAATATAAATGTAAATATGCAGAAATTAGATTTTTCGGAGAAGAGAGAGTTAATCATGTGGAAGTTGCTTTTAAAACATGCCATCAGTCGCCCCGGGTTCCTCTATTATCTCACTTGCCCTCTAATGTCTCTCAGCACTTTAGGCTTTTAATGCGCATCTTTGAAAAATGCCTGTTTGACCAGCACATTCATTTTTCCTTTCCTCCTTAATGACAATCGTGTATTTATCTGTCCCTGGTTTGCTGCGGTGTTAGTAAATAATACACTCTAGAATGATGAACAATCCATCGTTAGACATGTTACGGCAGCCTCGTAATGAACTGAAGTCATTTGTGTGGCAGTAATTACACACTCCTCTGATTAAAGATGGCTGCGCTGGATAGTATTTGGGTAATTATTCCCTTTTGCTCTATGTGATAAGCTCATAATGTCCATTCTGGAAGGGGGTGGGGAAGAGGAGGAAGTTAATGACATGCTAAGGCTGGTTGGAGTGAATATCCAGTCGCTTTTCTTCAATCACTCACTCCCTTGGCCTCTGTCGCCCCTGCAGCACAAGTGACTATCTTTATGTGTAGTGTCCCAGCATGTCAGCACTAGCCAGGCTAAAGTAATTGCTACCAACATGGCCTGGTTGCACTGAGCCCTCGTTACATGAATGCTAATGACAGCTAGCCTTAGCTCTTTGGGGTTAACACTAACACGTGACTGCCCCTCCAACAAAGCTAATTAAAGTCAGCTATTTTTTTTTCCTTCTTCTTCCTCTAATTCTGTACTCCATGGTTGACCTAATCCCTCTCCTTATCCATGCTTGCTGTTTGTAATTAACACTTGCCTCCCTCATCTCTCTATTTAGCCATTCTGGCAGCTCAGTCCCTCTTCTAGGGGCCTTCTCTCTTCTCCAGTAACACATACCTTGAGTTTTCCTCCAGTGAGGCAGCCTGTCATCTCCGCAGAGGTTATGTTTTCTTCAGGCCAGCCGCACCCCATCCCCACCCCCACCCCACTGCATCTACCTTCATCTGTCACACACACAAATATCCATTCGCTACAACAGTATGACCCCAAACGCATGGTGGGGTCACGGGGGAACTGGAAGCTAGTGATGTTAGTGAACAGTCAGCTTTATTTCAGATTGTTCTGGCATTAAGGAGTTTAAGGCTGAGCAGACTTGGCATGTTACCTGCCATACGTGCTTGAGTGTTCACCTCAAAGATCACAGTGCACCAGGTAGCAGCTCCCCCTCTTCTGTAGAGGTCACTGTGTTACTGCTGTGTGTTGTGTTGGGCACATGTTTGTCATCTTTGTTACCTTTATGGACGTTGAGCTAAGGGTTAGCATGTTGACAATGAAGAATCCTAAGGTTTTTTCAGTCATAAGATCCACGGCTTCATTAGTCTGTAACTCATAATGGACATTATGAATTTTGTTATTCAGGCATACAGCATTGACAGAACAAGCCACAGCTGTCACATGATATTATGTACTATGCGCAAGATTTGACAGTACATGAAGTGACATATAATGCAAGGTTCTGGTTGTATTAATACTGTGGCTATATTTTGGTAGTAAACTCATCAGACAGCTATTTACCTATAGCTTAAAGCATGGTAACTTATTACTGCTTCACAGCAGCTACTCCGTGTGACTGTGAAGTGAAGTGCAATTTTGTCTGCGTTGGGAATAATTTATTATAAGTAATTAATGAAGTTACCAATGTTGCGCTAAGTTCAGAAATGCATGCAGCTCTCCATTTTTGCAGACGTTTGTGGATGGATTCTGCTTTTGTCTGATATTGCAGGTATGTCATAAACTCAGAGGGAAGACTTCTAGAAACAGCTGGAAGCATCAGATTGTTATAATTTCGCAAGAACTCTGTTTTCATTAGAGATGAGTCTCGTTAATCCGACCTGTCACAGACTCTGTCTTCCTGACGTTGAAGACTTTATTCTACTGTTGCATTTAATAAACCTTTGAATCTTTAATAGATATGAAGTTGTAGAGCAAAGTAAATGGTGTTGGGGATTTTGGAGAGGTCTGTATCTGTCTGCAGCCACTAAAGCCGCGCAATTTTTTTTTTTTTTTTTGCACTCTATGTGGTATTTAGGGTCCAGTGTCGATGCTGAAATGTGTTCAGAGAGATGCAGGAAAGATGCACTCAAGTTGTAATGTTGTATCTACCCATCCTATAATGTGACTGCATATCTTCAGACTTGTGCCGTGTTGAAAGCAATATGTAACTTTTCTGGAAAAGTGACCACACATTCATACGTGAAGCCAACGTGTTCAGATGCTATCAGAGTGGGACAAACTACCCACCTGGCGGGTGAGGTAGTGAGTCAGATAAAATTTGAATTGGTCCCTATCCCCTATTTCCTCAGTTTTACCATCTCACCAGGAAATCTTACTGTAGGTGCTGTAGTGACCGAAAATGACCATATCACTTAGGATCAGTCCTGCCCGGTAATGTGTTTTGTTTTTTTTATATTTCTTTACTGGGGTTGAATACAATAAACTTACGTTTTTTGCCCATAAGAAGCAGTTAAGTGGTTTAGTCATTATGAAATTATCCTAAGTGCTGTAGAGGCCTGTGCCAAAGCCACTGAAAATCACAGAAAAACTGGTTCAAATGCAGTTTCATATAGTTGCCCTTTAAGATTTGGAACAATGTCACTGTTTTAACTCACATGACAAACAACAAAGAGAAAAAAAATGGCCTGAGTAAAGACCAAGATGGAGAAAGGATCCTGCCAAAAGACCAGAGCTCAGTGCCCACAGAGGGGTGCTGTGGGGCACCATCTCAGACAGAGAGCGGCATAGGGAAAATTAGAAGAAAGCAAAGCAAATGGGCAGTGAGAGGTGGCCCCAGTTTATCGGCTGCGGCAGTAGCACCAGCCTCCCCAACGCTCTGGGGGAGCCTGGTGCTACCGTTTTAATGAATGTAAACGAGTACGGAGGGGACTTGCGTTGATGCTTAGCAACACTTCGGAAGATGCCAGGAACTGGGGCTTCACGAGCCACGGCGGACCCTGGCAGCAGCCATGGCGCATGCCCAGGAGAGAGGCGCCAGGAGGCGTTTGTTTGACAAGGCCCACAGATGAAGCTCATGCTAAGAACAGAGGGCCTTTGTAGTCATGGCCAGATATGCTAGAGCACAGCCGGGCACACGCATTCACACATATGGAGAGAAACACAAATACGCATTTGTTGCACACATTTGATGGACTTAGAAGCTTAAAACACAGATAGCACACACTTTTTTCTGTCTTTGTACATTCTCAAACAAGCATGTACACTTATATACAGAAAAGTACACAGTCTGCTTTCAATATATGCAGTCATATCACATGCTTGGACCAAAAGAAGAATAAAAAACTTAAACAGTAAAGTCAGACACTCTTGCACATGCCATTGATTGTTCCTCTTGCATACACAAACACAGAGGCACACGCACAAGTCACTCCGGGCGCTGGTCATTTTTCCTGTCATGATTTAAACTGTTGTTCCAAGGCCTCTTCCAGCCACCCATTCACAACCCCTCCCGTGCCCCTTTGCCCGTTCTTCTTTTCTGTCTCTCTCACATCTCGCCGAGAATGAAAGTGACATTTTTGAGCCTGCATCCCTCAACTCGCGGTCTGCCGCACGCCGTCTTGACAGCGGCACATTCAAGGCGGTGTCAGGCTGAAATTATACTGTCTGTGAAGCTCAGTAACGAGGCGAGGGATACAGACGCGGGCGAAGAACAAGCACACCCCGGAGCTGTGAGAGTCAACCTTCGCCTTTGAAGAGTGATGAGAAGTAGTGGGGAAGAATCAAGTGGATGAAATGAAAAGGAGTGTTTGTTTTTATGCCACAGTTTATGGAGTCTGTTTCATCTGATATTTCGAGATTGCAGGTTCAATACAAAGTGTGCGCAGTCTTTTTAATTTACTCCAAGTGCAATTTCCCTTTGGTGGTAACCCTTTGAGTAAATAAAAAGATGGGGATGTGATTTTGATATTGTACCACGCTGAGTATCATTTCAAAGGGAATGATACTGAAAGCAGGTGTAATAAGTACTTAATGTGGCTTAGTTACACATACGGTCTCCAAGAGAATAGCTCTGTTAATTATGCAAATTGGCCTGAGGATGACGTCACAGTCAGCGAAAGGTCAAAATACTCCACAGAGCCTTCAGCTTCACATCACTGACAGCTGACACTGTGATGACCCACCCATCAGCAGGAGCATTGTTTCGTCAGTGCGGTGGTTGTGTGCTGCTGTCATTCTCAGCAGTGGTACGGTTGCCACTGGGACATGGTGTCAAAGGTTGTGTTCACAAATCAAACTGCTCACTTGACCTCAGTCTGATGGATATGGATATCTAATATAAAATCAATTAAATGATTGCAGGATTCACAAATGGAAAACTATGAAGAAACTGGAATGGAAAACAAAATGTGGAAACTATGACTTCTTTCTCTCATGTCAGGGTAGCAGTACCATTCCAAGTGTTGTGTATGGAGCTCTTCCTTATCTGGTAGTGACTGTGCTGTTGAGTCATTCCCTACTACTCTGACTCAAATCATGTGCTACATACTGCAGGCTAACTTTAATGGAAGATTCTTACCCAATCCTCTGCCCATGACGAGCGCTCTCCCGGGCCAAACTGCAACTGCTACTGACACAACTCGTGACACAGCCCAAAAGGGAGCCAAATGTAGACAGAGCGCGAGAGAGAGGGAGGAGAGATCCATGGATGCCATACCCTAAGCCTTCTAAAAACAAAAATCAGTGGCGTATTTCTGCCGCCATGGAAACGTACCTTGTGACAGCACCTACTCCTCTGCATTAGATGCCCCAGCCATGACCGACTGCATTCCAGGTCAAGCCTGAAGCAGCACGGGGAACAAGTTAGATTAGGTGATGTCTGAGAGAGACAGTAACATGAGAGAGATTACGCATTCTGAGATGAAGCTAGAGTTACAGTCAGCTGGATAGGGGCTAGGTGGTTTGTGTTGGTGGGGAGCCTGGGAAACTGAGCTACCGTTAGAGATTAAGTCTAATGGGTTAAAAGAAATGGGGGGCACATGAGTATAAAGTATCCACAGATGAATCAGACAGCTGGTGTAAAGGACATGTTAATGTTCAACACTAAAATCTGTAGAGTGTTAAAACTGTTACCAGGGCCATTACCTAGGGGAAATCTATTAAGGTGCTGTACACACAAACAAGGGTGAGCTAGGCTCATAGTATCCATAGTATCCATATGCACATACGTGTTACATATCTATTATATAACACTTATGTTTAGTAAGATTAAATTGTATTTCCTAAATGTCTTACTGTAAAAATAAATATTCCCTAAGCTGTTTTGCTTCATTCACACACACACACACACACACACACACACACTGAGAACCTTCTCTTGAAACAGACTGTTCTGTCGTCCCTTTTCCACAGAGCGGATGGAGTTTCAGTCCCATGACTGAGCTCTCGGAGTGGAATTGGAACGTCAGCTTGTGCTGGTCGAGTCTCTCCCAACTGCCACCCCTTTCCTTTTCTCACTCGCACATTTGCCTTTGTGGGGTGTGGGTTGGGGGGGGGGGGATCAGTTTCTGCTTTGCTCTACATGTATTCACGAAACACTGGACCTCCCCTCCTCCTTCTCACATACTCACAGACACATGTCACCCATGTCTGCTTTCTAATGATACGTCCTACTTTGCCCCTGCAAAGCGAGACCATGAATGGGATGGAAAAGTGGGGCTTCACAGAAGTGTGCTCACCATGTGACGTATTCAGTAAGGAGGAAGTTTGAACTGGACAGTTGCACGGACAGACTAAGAAAAGTGTCAGTGAAAGAATATTCTATATGTGACACTCTTTAAATTTTAAGTGGAAAAAAAAACATTCTGGTGCTTTTAATTATTCTGAATAACTCCACTAAATCTTCTGTACATTTTCAGACAGTTGCAATGGATTGCATCTTTCAAATGCTCATAAGTTAGTGTCAAAGCAATGCTCAATGGGAAAGAAAGCCAACATGTTCTATCAGTACGTCCCTGGGATCGACATTGAGATGTGTTGCACTTCATTGTTTTTGACAGAGCACTCCCAAATTGCTGCACAACTCAAGAGTGTTTGAGCTGGAGAAACTTGGATGTTAGCATTGGGAATCTGCCCTTGCCCTTGGTGGACGTGTGTTTAAGACAGGCGGGCAGCTGTTGGCGCCGGCTGGAGGAGCTGCTTTAGAAGCAGGGGTCCATCCCATAAATGGAGCCGTGTGGTTCTGATGGATCAGCACATCAGTTCCCCTCCTGCAGGGTCAAACAAATGGAGGGTAGCACAGAGCCTGTATCACTCATGATCAAGGGAGCAGAGGAGGGAGAGGTTGAAAGGACTAGAATAAGCAGAAAGATCTCCTTTTTTCTTTTCTTTTTAGAAGACATGAGGCAATTTCAGAGAAGCTTGTTTCTCAGAATAACTTGGTTTTTATTATCTCATGAATCTCATGAATTTATGAAGAAACCTACTTGGGACTTTTCACAAAGTAGCTGATACGTTATTTCTTAAGCGTCGTGCAGTTTCCATTTTAAATTTGACACATGCATAACACATTATAAAAGTTACTGCTGCACTGTTAAATTTTTCTCATCACTTGTTGTCTTTGTTCTAGAAGTAAATGATTTGCACAAGTGAACTCTGCTCCCAGAAGCTTGACTTTGGATGTACAGTATAAACTGTAGAACAGCAACGCAAGATGTTATGCATGCTCCTTAAAAATTAATTTGCTTTGGTTACATATTATCCTATCTTTGAAGCCTGGAAAAACCCAGTCAGGTTTTCCATGTCAAAAGGACGCACACTTGTAGGCTGGTACTTTCACCTGCTCCCTTATTTCCCTATGGGTAGCCACAGCGGATGAATCTGCATATTTGATTTGGCACTGGTTTTTACACCACATGCCCTTCCTGACACAACCCTCCCATTCATCCAGGCTTGAAGCTAGGACTACACTAGCTTGTGACCCCCTGCGGCTGGGTTTGTCTCCTCCCAGTCTCGAACCAGGGATCTTTCACATGTGAATGTGTTTAACCGCTACACTGTGGAGCCAGTAAAAAGGCATACACTTATAGATTCCTAAAAAAAAAAAAATTATACACCAGTGTCTGCATCAGTTTAATCAATAATTTCCTACTACAGATTAATATTTGTTAGAATAGTAACTGCTATTTTTGAAATCATCAGTTAAAGAGGTTAAATAAGGCTTTTCTCCTATGCATGCTCGTTCATCTGCATTGCATTATTGTACATTGCAGCCTATCGGAGTGAGTATGGCTCATGCAGACAGGTGACTAAAAGCAAAACCAACATAAACTGTTTTAGTAAGTCCACTACAGTTTTTATGTGCCTTTTATTCTGGAATTCTGCTGGAAGGATGGAACAGTAATTTTTCAGTTGGTGTTTTGATAATGAAGGTAGACAGCGCTGTCTAGCATGTTGGCCCAAAAGTGTCCAAATGGATTCATATATGGTGACTATGAAGACCATAGCAGATGATTGTCATACTCATCAAATCGGTGACCCCGTTGTGCTTTATGGGTGCTTTGTCATCTTGAAAAAGACCACTCCCATCAGGATAGAAATGTTTGATCACAGGATAAAGGTGAAGATTTATAACCATTTTATACTAATTTGACATTTCACTTTAAGCCAGTGGTTCTCAAACTGTGGGGTGGGTTACACTTGTGGAGAATAGCACTGCTGCAGGTGCGAAAAATATAAATTTATACTAAGCTGAGCGAACATGTTTTTTTTGTGGGGAAAACAAGTGAATAAAGGTTTGCTGATGCCATCATGCACTTAAATTCAACTTCAGTCTCTTTTTACTGTTAATAATTGTTTTAAAAACATGTTGGAGTTGTGGTTTGAATTGATTTTGGCTTCTGAAGTGGATCATAGCAGAAAAAAGTTTGAAAGCTAATGTTCTTAGGGGACATGTGGACCCAAACCATGCCTGCAAAATGCCCCAACACCAATTGGAGATAATTTATCTGAATTTCAGGAGCTAGACCACACCCCAAACATTCCCCTTCCGGTCATGCGTCTATAAATGCCTAGTTGCGCCACACACCCACTTGTTCTCGTTATTCGTTCTTGCTGCAGCATCCACAGCATGGCTTATCAGCACAATCGCCATCGAATGCACCTCCGGTTACACCCCTTGCTAGCTTAAACAGCATCTTCCTCTAGGACCACCTGCCTTCTAACACAACATTCAACTCTACACAGATGCCACTTCTTTCGCCGGTTTTGGGAGCATTAT
>VVAS01064220.1:6583-19711 GCA_015103295.1 Ptychochromis oligacanthus
ACTGCAACTTACTTTATTAGTATTAATGAATTGGTTGTTTTTAAAGAAAGCTGTTTATCTTCAGGTTTGTTTATTCTTTTAACTTTTTGTGAATACAGGATGTAATCGATATAAAACAGTACAAAACAAAAGAACACACATTTCCGTGTAAGATGAATAATCATCCACAACATTCATTCAATATATAAAAGGCAAACTGAAATTTACAAGGTGCTGTTTTTTTCCACAAGAGGTATAACGATGTCATTTACAAAATAACAATGTACATATTTACCTAAAATCACGTTTTCAAGTTTAAAACATTTTCAGTTTTCATGATACTGCAGCTAAAAAATGAAGAAAACTAAACAGAACAAAAACAAAGCTAATTGTCAGAGTCCAAGTCGCTGTCTCCCCCGATAGATCTGAACTCTTCGCTTTCCTCATCTTCACTGAGCTGGACCTGGGAGAGCACAGCTGGGCCTCTCCTCCGTGCCTCGTCTTCTTCATCTTCCTCCTCCTCCTCACTGATGCCGTATTCTTCCCCGTTTCCCAAACTAGATGGCTGCATCTGACTCCGACTCTCCATCTCCTCGTAGCTGCCATAGCTGTGATGGAAAACAAGGAACATTGGAAAAAAGAACAACATCAGGACAAGCAACGATTCAGTAGAACAAAAATGCAGAGGATAAAAACATTTAAATACATTTCATGACGAAAATTAAATCTTAAATGTTGATTTTCCCATATTAAAATTGTCATCTTAAGATATATAGGTAATTTTCTGATGGTGAGACTGAAACCATTTGTATTCTTAGGTCAGCTGGTCTGTTGTACCTGACATTGCTGTCTTCCATGTTTGGCTCATCAGGCCCGTCCCCTTCATATGACATCATGCTTTCGTCCTGCTCCATGCCCATGCGGGCCGTCTCCTGAGTTCTCCGTGGAGGTGCAGGTCGCACATCAACCTCTCTGTCGGAGTCACTCCCACTCTCCGACAGTTGTATGGCTGGGGGGACACACATATTGCATCAGGATGTTTGACAAAAAAAAATGGGCATTTTGTGTCCAATACATTTGGTTATTCATAGATTCTGAAACTGTGGACGTACAGGAGAAAGGGTTGTCACCCTCCTCTTCACTGGCATCGTCCTCTCCGTCAGACATGAGCAGGTCCTGATACAGCACGCTGGCTTGGGCTGGGCGGTTAGATCTTCCCTCTTCTCCCTCCTCTTCTTCCTCCTCATCCTCCTCATCCTGATCATGCACTCGCCTGCGAGGTGGCAGCAGCATCTCCTCGTCATCGTCTTCGTCCTCCAGATCTCCTTCTGCATCCTCTGCCTTCAGACACAGGTCATACAAACAGGGGGTAAATAAGAACAGTGCCAAGGCAGTACATTTACATTTGTGTGTATGTGCTGTATGTGCTCTATTTCTTACAGGAGCAGGAGTCTTGGGTTTGCCATCATCTTCCTCCTCAAAGCCTTCAATATCCACATCTGACTCTTCTTCCCCTGGTCTTCTGCTGTGCCGTCCCTGAGAAGCAGAATCAAAAGGTTCAGGGAACAAACTTGCCAAAAGGCAACTTGTCACTTATCTGTGATGTGTTGTGTACCAAACAATATTTACACAAGTCATTTTCACACATGAACTTTGGATAATGTCTGCAGAATCAGGCCAAGGCACAGTCTGAAGTTGCCCTTTAGACTGTGGACATCCATGTTCTCACAGTTCTGCTGATTAAAAAGTTCAGGGTTGTAGTACTTGTGTGAAAACGGCTATAAAGCCAGGTGGCAAATTAAGGTAAAAAAACCTGTCACCTATTTGGAACTAAGTAAAGCAGAAATGGCAACTGAAGCTGGATGCTTTGAGGATAGATAGAGGAGGGGTGGCATGTGGTTGCAAGCCTTATTTCTGTCTCTCTCCATACCTGCCCCCCTCTCTTCTCTGGAGCAACCACTAGAGGTCCCTCAGAAAAAAGGCTGCTGGGCTCTCTGGGCAGACTCCCTGAAGCCCCGCTGTCAAACAGATCAGCAGGCTGGCCAACACCACACAGAGCGACACGGACAAAGAGACAGGACAAGAGGGCAGGAGCGAAGGAGAAGAACAGGTTGGGAGAAAGAAAACACTACAGTGAAGAAACTAGATTGCACAAATGAAATGTGAAAGTCTGGAAAGGAGAGTTAGTGCAAAGAACAAGTGAAGTGCAGGAGAAGCAATACAAGGAGTGGCAAGGAAGCTACTGCACATAGAAAAGTTTAGAGTACCTGGTTTGGCTGAATATAACTAGGCCCTCAATGTTCTCTTACCTGTGGTGTGTATGGCCCAGGCGTCATTGGGTCCAGACTCTCTAAGTCTGCTGCATCTAGAGCTGCCTCTTTAGCAGTAGAGATATCCTTCTCCAGCTGTGTCAAATGTTCATCGTACTACAAACACAAGAAACAGTGATTATTACAAAGGTGGTTGTTTTTCCTGCTCATAAATATAGTACTTTTAAATTGCTTGGGAAAATTTCAAATTTGAATCTAAAGAGAAAATCTTCTTCCAAATCTTATCTCCCTAGTAGCAATATATTTCTGTAATAATTCCAACTAAATCCTTGATTTTTTTTGGCAGCAATCTGGCAAATTATGAAGCAATTTAATGAAGGCCAAGTTTGCTTTTAGAAACCTGGGTTCCACAAGTCCACCCAATGCTAGTACTGCATTTTAAAAACTATTTCACAAAATAATACAGTGTGAAATTGCCTTTAATTTGCTCCCAGCACTCCACTGAAGATCTTCAGTCAAACTCAGCGTTATGTAACTTACTGCATAAATACTTATAACCCATCCCGTTGACCTGCACAGAGCACAGTAAGAATCTGATTCAACATTACCTCTGCCAAAGTCTGCTTGCACACATTAATAATCTCAAGAGCCGTCTTGGTGTAAGGACTGTCTGGACCTGTCGAAGAGACACAAGAGATAATGCTTTAATGACATTTTTACATAACTGCAGTCTGTTTAAGTTAGCCAAACTTCTTTTGAGAGACATTAACTGCTGAGGTGACAGTAAGTAACAGTGACCATAAAACCATGTACCATTGTATTTGATGCTGTTGGCGTGGATGAGACTGACATCTGAAAGGAACGTGTCTCGGTTCTGGTATTTATGTTTGGAGATGTTCTGTTGAAATAAAACACAAAGAGACACATTTAGCCATTTCTTCATCCTGCTGTTAGAATGAAATGATTACAGTTACTGCAAGACTGACATCTTGTAAGCCTCTCACCTTGCGGATGGTCTCCAGATCCATGGGATTCACAATAACTTTATAATAATCCGGCACAAACTTCTTGTTGACAGGATGGTGAAACGGCCACGACTACAAAGAGAACAGTGGAAAAATGAGGCTCAGATTGTTTCCCAACCCTACACTGATTATTGCTCTCAAACTGACTGAGGTAAGACAAGAGTAGAAGAAGGTGACTTACGTCAGGAACCACCATCATTTTCTGGGTTACAATGTTGTCCAGAATGAAGGAGAAGGCCACCTGATCATCATCATCCAGCAGAGGGTTGATGGCTTTCTCCAGCCTCACCAGCCTGTCCTCCTTCTGCAAATACACACACATACAGATTTGATGGTTAATGTGGAAACTAACAAAAAGTGGGAAGATGTGAAATAAGACCAAAACATGTTACTGTTGCTGACACTCGCTCACCTCTTTCAGTTTAGCATCACACAAATCCAGCATGGACTGTGCAACTTGTGTTATTGGATGTTTTGCCCCTGGTGGGACAAAAACAGAAAGCCATCTCAAAAAACTGACACAGTTTAAAATCTCAGTGAAACCACACTAAGAGTCTAAGAGTCTGTTAAACATGTTCCTGTAAGTTTACCATTGTAGGTGGCACTGTTTTTGACAATAAGCTCCACTGCTTCACGGAACTCCTCCCTCGATGGGTACATCCGCTTGCGTACGTTCTCCCTTAGTGTCTGCAGGTCCATGGGCCGTGTGATGATCTTATAGTAGTCCTTCACAACCTTGGCATTGACTGGTGTGTGGAACGGGTATGTCTACAATGAAGAGGCAGACATAGTAAAATATGAAGCTGTGTAAGAACAAAGAGCTAATTTTTTAGGTGAAGTGAGCATGTGGCTGACAGATCTTACACTAGGGTGATCCCGCATGTCATTGATGATGCTTTCTAGCACAGAGGACAAGGTCACCATGGGGTCTGTGCGTCTGCGGTGGATGGCCTTGTGGGGTTTCTGTCAATATTAAAACAAAAATTGTTTAACACATTAGTCAAAGGGACTCTCACCTTACAAAGTGTAGTAACAGTCCGTTTAACGATTCTTACATTAAGGTAGTCGCAATGGACTGCACTGCCTACGCGTCTCTTCTTCTTTGGGGGCAGCTGTTGCTTGGGGAACTTGAGCACCAAAGATTTTCTGCGCACCTCATCAGCACTGTAGGAGAAAAAACAGATTAGAAACTGGCAGGAGTAGACAGAAAACACCATCCACTACTTTAAATGTAAAAAAATGAGTAAAAAGTATTTTGCAGATCAATTAAAAATTGAGCTGATTAAATTTTTTTTTTTTTTTTGTGGTAAGGAGAGGAGGAAAAAGGACCATCTACTACCTTTCAATGAGCTGTTTGCCCAGCACAATCTTGGTGCCCTCCACCTTGATCAGTTCCTCATTGTCATTGTGGATGACTGTCTTTTCCAGCTCCTCCTCCTGCTCCTCTGTCATGGCGACTGGATTGGAGGGTGGGGCGTTGGTTTGATAATAAAGCGGACAGAATTTGTTGGTCCTCATGTGCCCAATGGCTCCACATGCACCGCACTTCAGCTAGGGAAAAGAGAAAAACATTAAGGAACACGACAACAATCTACCAGTGCTATATAATAATAATAATAAGAAGAAGAATTGTGCAAGAACAATACTAAAATATTTTCACCAAAAAAAGCAAACTGACTTATCACTGTGTTATCATGAAGCTTGTGAGGAAAAACTGAAAGAAAGGAGTATAGTACTGAATCAGCAAGCTTACTTTTACCTTGAGGTCTGGTCTCTCTTTGACCTTCTTGGTCTTCTTCTCTGGAGGTCCCTTGATCTTATCCTTCTCTTGGTTTCTCTTCAGCCTCCTCAGCTGCTCCTGAATACGTCGACGCTCCTTCCTCATCTCTTCTCTGTGCTGCTCATCAAAGAGGGCAAACTTTCGTCTGTAAAAAAGATACAAAAAAACCCCCAAGGCATTTAACATTCACTGGTTCATTAGTGGTGAGGGACTGAATTAAGTGACAGTCCAATGATATGAAGTTGCTGTCTTTCTCCTTAATAAGTTCCATTCATACCCACAATGGAGAATACTAGCATTAGACTGATCCTCTGGTTAGTCCATACAATACTAATAAAAAAACTTGGAGCATATTTCATAGAGAAACATTTAATTGAAGTATATTGATTGATGCAGTACAAAATTCCAAAAATATTAAAACTAATTTGTATTTTAATCAAAGTTGCAGCAAAATCGTGACTCATTACCACGGGTTTCTATGTATCAATTAATCACAGCTCTGTAAAGAGTAGCCTTGGCTAGTCCATAATGATTTTACTTTATTTTAACCATTACATACAGCACCAATACAGAACCAGTCTGATGGGATACATCCTAGACACAAATAATTAATTTGTAAATAAATTTGACTTCAATTACAGTCACACTCACATGAATTCATCATCCTTGGTGGTTCTGATCCTGGTGTAGGCGTCAATGACTGCAGCTTTGCGCACCGTCTCACAGCGGACATACTCCTTGCCATCCTCATCTCTGAAGGTGCGATAGATCTTGAGTCGGCGTCCTGTGGCTGAGGAGTTTAGGCTGGTGACGGAGGATGTGTCATCATCTTTGTGGGAACTGGTGGACAAGGAACTGGCTATAAAGGGTAGGGAGGTAAAGTTCACAGTTATAGACCCATATTTTGTTCTTAACATTAAGACCTTGTTTAATATCACAAATTTACACTTACACAGGCCTTTCCGCCGCTCCTTGCGTCCCTTGTTGTCACGATCGCTCTCCTCACCCATCAGCATCCTCTGCAGCTCCTTCCTCTCCTGCTCTTCCCTCTCACGGGAAAGCTGGGAGCTGGTCTTCTTGTTCTGCAGCATGTTCTCAATGTTCTTACCCATCTCCTCAAAGTCACTATCCTCTGCTGAACTGCTGTCTGTGTCTGTGGAGAGCACCTCTGTCGACTCCAACACTCTGAGGTGGTGGGCGCAACAAGGAGAAGAAGTTAAGGTGTGCACAGGCGGGACACTGAATAAAACACATATAATACTAAATGAGAGTCTCACTTGTTCTGCAAGTCAAAGATTCTCTGGCACTCTTCCTTGTAACGCTCCTGGTGTTCAGCAACAGAGAAACGAGAGCCTCTGGCAAACTTGCTCATGGGTCCTTCGCCTGAGCGTGCCTGCTCTGTGGACATGGTCCTCACCACGTCAATAACTTCCCAGCGTGACAGTTTCTTGATCTAACACAAAGACAAAAACAATTTAAAAATCATTCTAAAAGCAAAGCCTTTCCTGCATTTCTATTTATTATTCATATCAAACCTGGGACCCTCTAATTAGGAGGTCTCCTAAAGCTTGACACTGTCCTACTCCTACATCTGTTTAAAGTGCCTGCACATCATCTTGATCTTACCTCCTCCTCTGGTACACCGAACTTGCGCAGCAGCTGCTTTGCATTCTTCAGTGAGAGCCTCCTCAGATCAGCATCTGTCCCTGTCACTGTCTTCTTCTGTGGCTGTGGCTCTTTGTCATCCTGCAAAACCCCCAGAACCCACATTGTTTACATTAAGGCAGAATATTTATACAAGTAATGCTGAGATGGCAGAATTTCACTTCAGACACTCGGACCTTCTGTTGAGTGGGTTTGTTGGGCACTTTCACATAGGAGAAACCTTCTCCACAGCCTGTAGGATCAGCCACACCAGTAACCTCTAACAGACACTTCCCCTTCATGGCAGAAATGAAGGCTCTTGTTGTGTTCCAGGGAGCTGTCCGCACCTAGAGTGTGACACAGATTCAGCATGGTGTCGTCTCAACTCTGTATTAGTTAACTTAATTGTGAGGGAGCGTTTTGGTTTATACCTCATCATCAATCTTCATTTGAAAGTCCTCTTCGTTCTCCTCCTCTGGAGCAAAGAAGGATTTCTCACCATATCCAGCATCCTAACGGGGTGAAATAACTTGTGAAAAAGCAGACAATATAATTACTAAATGAAGTTACCTGTAGGTAGAAACTTTTACCTTGAGCCTTTGCTCTGCCACCAACATGCTGTAGTAAGCACAGCACTGCTCTGGAGAAACCATGGCCCTGATCTCTTCTTCTGTTGGCAGTCTGAAATCAGGCTTCAGCACCCACCAGTTTGAGTCCATTCCTGGCATGAGCACAAGGCACTTAAATCATTTACTCCCATCTGCTTAATCATAGAGTGTGGTGTGACAAGCAAAAATAATAATAAAAATCATAGCTTTGTTTCCATTATAGGCACACTGTAAAAATTATGACTTCATTTATACTGAACAATCATACTCTGTCTCCTTATACTGTCCTTACACTACATCTTACCTTGGGAGTAAAATCCATAGTTGGCATAAAAAGCTCTTTCAAAGCTCAGATTCCTGTCTGTCAATTCAAGGCACACACACTGCTGACCTCGTGCAGCTTCAGAATCTCTTTATACCCCAAATATTTCCCTGATTCAACACAACTGTTAGTCCAATCCGTGATAATGGTCACTAAATGGTTGACACAGTCAAATATGTGAAGTCTACCTGTACGTTTGAAGTCAGCACACAGTTTAAGTCGTTTCCTGATGCTGCTCTCTGAGTGGGAGGGAAAAGCTTTCTTTATATCCTCCATGCGGATCCTCCGCGGCCGATCCTTGCTCTTCCAGAATAAGCGATAAATGAACACCTACAGAACATAGAATTAATAGTTCAGCTATGTGACAACGACAGCTGAGGTTTCTGGGAGATGTCGGGCAAATAAAAATACCTGCAGGAAGTCTCTGATGTGCGTATTGGCTCGTTTGGAGTTGGGCCCTGGAACTTCAAACAACGGGCACTCCTGACCAACTACAAAAATGTCCACAAGCTCTCGAACGTAGTAGCCATGTCGAGTTCGTATAACCAAGAAATCAGTCTCGGGCATCTTGTGCAGGTAGATCGGGGCACGGAAGAGGTTGTTTTCAAACGCCTGAGAAAATGTCACACCATCACAGTTTGCCATGATAACAGAACAGAGAGGCTTCATATACTCACACAATCTAAATACTGAATATTTTCCTGTTACGGTGCTGACCTGGAGAAGCTGTCCAGGATGCAGGGAGCCCAGGAAAGGGGATGTGTGGCAGTACACAGTCTCTCCATACTTACAGTCGGGTGCTCCAGGATCTTTTCCAGGTTTCTGAAGAGCACAGCAACAGAGTGTATTTTAAGAACCACATCCAAATAATGAGCAACAAATGAAAAATTTGACAACCTGGTGAATCTGATTATGATTTAAAATTTACAGTGGAACACCTGTTTGCACACACATCTATATTTCTTGGCCAATTTCTCACCACAAAAAACAAAACAAAACATAAATGCAAAGTCATTACAGCAGAACACCAATATCATGCTCACCCTTTTGTAGTAGTTCTTGATTTTGCTAGCCATGCCAACTTGCATGATGAGAGGAGGGTATTCTTCACTGTATTCTGCCAGGATCAGATCTCCGTCTTTGCCTGTCAAGTCTTGCGGGGTTCGCATGAAGAACATGTCTCCTCCTCCTGATGCCTGTCGCTCTTGTTCTCGCATCTATCCAGAAAATATCAGATCATACATTCAGTACACCATCAACATTACAGTCATGGTTATCTGTACATTCACAGTGTAATAATGCTTGTTATAAGCAGGGCTGCACCTTGGCCTTCTTCTTTATGTGTTTGAGCAGAGGCTGAACAGCATGGGGACCTGGCTGAGCCAAAGCTCCGAATGAGTACTTCTTCAGAGTCGGGCGATGGAACTGGCGAAGCTTCATGGGCCCCATGTGAGTGGGGAAGAAAGGCTGCCGCAGCTCCAAGGCTGGGATGGAGTGCTGTCAACAAGAGAAAAGTTACTCAGCCATATTACACAAAACAAATTAAATCTCTCTCCCTTTAAAAAAATAAAAACAAAAAAAAAAAACCATTATGTGGCATGATTCAGCCACATATTTATGGTATACTTTACAATTCAAAGCATCTCTATGCAGATCATGTACTGTTAGCTTTATTTTTACTTTTATGTGCCGCTGTTTACCTGAATGATGTTGCCACCGAAAGTTCCCCTCAGGCCTTGCTGTTTGGGATAGTAGAACTCATCATTGGAAAGGTTCCAGGGATCTTTGACCTCAGGCTGGGACATGTTCTGTGTTGAGAGAAAGAAAGAACTGCCATTCTAACATTCTGATCTTTTAACTAAGTGTAAAAATGTTAATGAAAATTCCCCACTTACAGCTTCCACATAAATGTATGAATTTGGAAGCCTTTATCATGTTGCTATTATATTCCTTATTAGAGACTTATTTTACTTTTTCCTTCAAACAAACCATATCTCCAGTAAAGATTTGCAGCTTATAATCAGCCATGTTTAATAATCAAGACTGTCTTTGCCATACCTGCTGTGGCTCATCTTTTATCACCCCCGTTTTCCCCAGCAGGATGCGGCTCTTCTTGATTGCAGTTTCTTTCTTATTCTCTTTTGATGGAGAGTGGGAGGTTGTCTCCTCCTTTTCATCAGGAATTTCTGCAAGTGACAGCAGCAATAGCATGCATCAAAAAAGGCAGCCTAAAACAGGCAAAAACTGAACAGAAGATGTGGCCAAAGAAGATTTCTGAATATACCTAGAATTATATTCTCATCATTGGGATCCAATGTAAGAACAGGTGGCTCAAGCATGTAATCCATCTCCTGGTCATCCCAGATAATGTTGTCTTCCCAACGTCCATATACCAACTCTTCATTGTCAATGGGAAAAATAGAGAACCAAGGACAGTCTTCTTCCTGAGAGGCTACAAAGGGACAAGAAAAATGAATATAAAACAAACAGTGAGAAGTTGTCCTGAAACAGGAAGGACTGAAATGTGACCACGAGAGTAAACTGACCTTGATTATCGTGGCTGTTTTTGTCCCGCTTTGAGCCAGAGATCGAAGAAGCTTTAGGCATGGGTGGAGGTGTAGGTGGCACCAGCTGAGAATTACTTCTTGTCAGACCTGTTATATTAAACAGAATGTTAGACTTCTTTTACACGCATTAATTATTACACCATACTCCTCCACCATCAGTTATCGCTATCCATAAGACTTAAGAGTACTCCACCTGGGTGTTGTACTCACACAAAAGACCCACAAAGATTTACTTCTGTATTTTTACTGGCATCTTACCTTGTTGCGCATTGTAAGCATTGGCATTGCGGGTCATGCTAGAGGGTAGCCATCCTGCCAGGCTGGCTCGCTGAGTCTTGGTACCCTTGTGTTTTATGTCCTCTCCATTCCAAATTATATCATCCTCCCATTGCAGTTGAGTGACCATGAGGAAGAGCTCATTCTCCAGGGCTTTTCTGTCTTCATCATCATTACCATCGGCACTGTCATTATCATCCTGCCTCTGAACCTAGACACATATTATACACAACTTCAGCCACATCATCAGTATTACTTCCCTGCAATGGCTACAGATGTCAGTGTCTGCATACCTCTTGGGAAGTCTCTGTTACTTCATTAGGCGTATCCTCCTTCTGAGGCTCACTGGATTGCTGTTCCTTAAGCTTGAACCCGTAGCTGAAATTGGTTCCATCCTCAGAGATACCTAACATGTCGTACCAGAGCTGGGCTGGACCATATCTCCATTCTGCTACTTTCGGTCGAGACTCCGTCTCCTTGTCCCCATCACCACAAGTTTGTGAAAACTTTGATTCTACCGGAGCCATCATGGTTATCTGGAAAACACATAAAGCATGTAAAGTGCTGGATTAACTGACATACTGAGACAAGACTGCTAAAAGCTGATATTATGGGAGCTTGCAACACTGTAGGATTTACCTCATCATCAGAAAGACACTGCTCTGGAGGTGGAGGGGCTGCATACTCATAAATCCATCCAGATTTCTTCTCCTGGCTTTGTTCTGACGGTTCTCCTTCTGGTGGAGGCGTCCCAGGCTGATGGTCTCTGTGTTTTCGCTTCTTTTTCCTGCGGGCACTCCTCCAAACTGATGGCACGTTCTTTCCAGGACCAAACAGGCGTAAGAACCGAAGCACCTGGCAGCACATTCAATAAAACGGGTGTCAGTGGATTCCTTCAATTTAATATCCATCCATCCATCCTTTAGCATGCTAAATAATAAATTTAAAATTAGCACAGTACCAGTAAAGACACTTTACCTTTCCAGGCCTAAACTCTGGGAAGAGCTCTGTGACACTTGGCAATGCTTTGGCAGCATCTTTCTGCATGATGCCAGCAAGCGGGAGGGTGAGCCTGTCAGTAGGGCCTCCGCCCCCCGAACCCTGGCAGGGACGGTCAGTTTCTGACTCAGAGTCTGAGGAGCTGCTGAAGTCAACCTTATCACCCGTAGAGGATGGTGCGATGATGGAAGGCAGGATGATGCCATCACCATCTTCCCCAACTGCGAGAGGTCACAGTGATAAATCAAAGCAGTGGTAAAGACAATCAAACTTCATCATATGTGATTGAAACACTTGAACAAATCTCAAATTGCCATTTAATTTAATCAAATTCTGAAATAGCTCAATCCTCAAAGGAAAGCATAACCCAGACACAATTTCTCTACATGAACTAATCACAAGCAACTATGTACTTACCATTTGTGCTCTGAGTGGAAGGCTCCTCTTTCTTACATGTAGGAAGAGTTGGTGGTGGTGGAGGGGGCATGAGCTTAGAGTCAATATCCTCACAGTCTGCATCATAGTCATCCTCATCATCTGGGAATAAAGAGTTTGAAAGCATTTTTAAATTAACATAAATAGAAGAGTAAACAAAATAAATATATAGGAAATCCCTAGTGAGAACAGAAAAGATGACTAAAGAAAATGCTACACGGTGGAAAAAAAACAGACATGAGAGCCCCCCCCCCTCCAAAAAAAGAAGAAAAAAAAAATCAGACCACAAGATCCACAACTCCTGCCAGCAAGTCAGTTGTAATGAAATACAGGAGGGTAGGCATAAAAAAAACAAAACGGAAAAAGATGGGAGAAAAACAAACAGGTGGAGGACTGATAAAAAGACGGAAATCTGCCAAAAGATGAACCACTCTCATGCCTGAGAAAAAAAAAACAGAAGTAAACAGATGTTTTAGACTGTATAAATGTTAGAAAATCAATATTTTTCCCAATATTTTTTTCAAAGTCTGTACGCATTTTACGGATCTTAAGATATAAAATGTCCAAAAGAGTGATTTTAGCTGACTGCATACTGACAAGGTAAAAACAATACCAGCCTAGCTGTCGCAGCTGGTAACAATTAAACATGGTGAGAGCTGTAATATCACAATCACCTGTTTTCCTGCTGGGCTGCAGAGACCCCATGGCCTGACGGTACTTCTTTGTCTCATCTTCAGCAACCTCACTGATGTCAGAATAATCAACTGCATCCTCAGTGCTTTTCACCCAACCTGGAGAAGGTAAATTATTAAAAATTTCCACAGTACTGTTCCCAACCACATTTGTGTCAATTTCCTTCATGTATTTAACCTCACCTTCTGCATCAACACAACTAGAGTCTCTGTTCTCCTCCTTATCATCATCCTCATTGGCCGTGATCTCTGTAATAAGTGAACCCAGACCCAGAGTACCCAAACCAGCTAGATGCTTTTTAGACTCCTGATATGAGGAGATAAGGCAGAAACAGAACGTTTCAATAAGCAGTTAATCTCAGAAAACATCACATTATTTCCACCACAAATTTATAAGCTTAAATTGTCTCTGCAGGCAAGCATGTTTTAAACACCCACATTGTCCAGAACACTGTCATCTTCTAACTGTCCATCTTCGTTGATGTTTCCAAAGAGGAAGCCAGTTATAGAAAAAGGGCGATCTTGGTCGTC
>VVAS01064297.1:1457-8957 GCA_015103295.1 Ptychochromis oligacanthus
TTTCTAGTAAATTAAAAATTTCACAAAAAAAAAAAGGTTTTTATTTTTCTTTTATGATTTAAAAAAAAAAAAAAAAAAAAATTCCAGTTTTCATCATCTTTAATCTTGTGACTAACAAAAGAGCCTGGCCTAAAAAAAGTTCAGCTGTCAATTAGATCACTAAATAGCCAATTGAGGATTAAGAAAAAATACTTAACATAGAAATGTGTCAGTGTATACTTGTGCATCAGTGTATACCTGTGCAATAAAATTAGAGTATTAAATTTAAAAAAAAAATTTTTTTTAATTCAATTCAGAACTGTAAATTTTCATATATCCTATATTCATTAGCTTTTAGCTCATAGAAATCAAAACTCTGGTGTCTCGAATTATTAGAATACTTCCTATGATCAATCAAAAAAGGATTTATTTACAATAGGAAATGCCCAAATTCTCAATATTTGGTTGGGACTCCTTTACCATGAATGTCTGCATCAGGTCGGGGGAGTTGGCTGGCACAGTCAGCAGACCATTTGTTAGTACTTGGACTTGATAAACGGTGGACCAACCACCACCAACACCAGCAGATGACATGGCACTCCAAATCATCACAGACTACAGAAACTTGACACCTAACTTCAAACACATAGGATTCTGTGCCACTCTTTCTATGGGCTCTTGGGCTCGATTTCCAAATGAAATGCAAAATTTACTATCATATGAAAAGAGGACTTTGGACCATCAGCCCAGGTAAGACACTTCTGATGTCTCTGGCTCGGGAGTGGCTTGTTATTAGGAATGCAACAGTTGTAGCTCCTTTCCTGAAGATGATCCTTGTGGAGATCTCCAGAATTCTTGAACTGACTTTTCTTGACAATCCTCTCAATACTGCAACAGGGATTTTCATCCCTGTTGCTTGAACACATTTTTCTCCCACACTCTTTCCTTCCAGTCAACTTTCCATTAATATGCTTCGATACAGCACTCTGCAAACAGCCAGCTTTTTCAGCAGTGACTTTCTATGCCTTACCCTCCTCGTGGAGGGTGTTGATGATCGTGATGATCGCTGTCAAGTCAGCAGTCTTCCCTATGATTGGTGTTAAACTAGACTGAGACATACACAGTTTATATAGTGTTTGAATAATAATTTATTCAAACTCGAAATTGAATACTCTAATAATAGATAAATAATAATGGATAAATACTGGATTCTGATTTTCATTAGCTATAAGCCATAATCATCAAATTAAACCAAAAAAGGATTTAAATATTTTATTTTACATGTAATGAATATAAAACATGAAAGTTTACCTTTTTGAATTAAATGAAAACAAAGTTTTTCACAATATTACTTTTTTATTAGATGTACTTAGTATATGTATAAATGTACTCTAATACGTTGTAGTACTGTATTAGTTTACTTTTTACGTATATAAACATTTGTGCTTTGTCGTGTCCCTGGTTTGTACTTTATAGCAACAGAGCAACTTGTGGTTTTGAAGTATCAAGGTTCAGATCCTTTATGGCTAAAGGAATCTCGTTTGTTTTATTGATTGATTGAATGTGATGAAACTAGTGTCCTCTTTGTGCCTGCCAGGTGTATGATGCTGTCGAACATAAGCATTGCCAGATAACCAGGTCTGCTAGTGGAGAGTTCAACCTCAGTGGAACCAAAAGAAACTTCAGCAGCCTGCGAGAACTTCTCAGCTGCTACCAAAAGGAAACAGTGCGCTCAGACAGCATCATTTTCCAATTCAGCAAGTGTTGCCCTCCTAAATCCAAAGGTAAAACTAACAGAATCTGGATTTGTCCAGTTTATGTAGATGTTAGAAGTGTCTATTTGTGTGCCTCTGACAGAGGCAGACACAGACAGTGGGCATTTCATAGGAAGGATGAGATTTTGTGGAGTCTGTGAACTACACAAATGATGAATGGAAAATGTTCTGTATCCTGACAAGATCAGGATCCTATTTCCCCTCATTTATTTATAAGCACACAGGATATAAGTTAACACACCAGTTCTTTCTAGTAAATGAATCTATTGGGATTTTACAAGCAGGGATGATCAGGATGGTTCCTGTGGACATCAGTAACGTTGCTTGTTCAAGCCATTATATTCAGTTCAGCACAAAACTAGCCTTGATAGCTTAGTATCATGTTATTTATAGTTTATCAGATCATAATTGTTTCTGTGGCTTTTGCAGACTTTTACTATGTTTTTAACAAGTAGCAGATCATCAGTCACAGCTGAGCTGACAACAGAGCTTGTTGTCACCAGTGAGGGGAACTCCCATTTATTAGGGCTTCTGATTCAGTCCGTAGTGATGATGATTCACTATCACTTTAAAGATTTGTTTATAGAGAGTATTCTGTACATGTATTTAAACTCCTCCAGAAGTTTGTTGAAGGGAAAAGCAAAGTTGGATGTGTGCATAACAAGAAGCTGTGTGTGTGTGTGTGTGTGTGTGTGTAGAAATATTTCAGATTGTCATGAATATAGACTTATATTTTGTCATGGTGCATCATTATGTTCTGACCTTGTAGCTGCAGAGTAAGATTATATTTGCTTATTAAAAGCACATACTAAAAGTCTTTGTGTGTGTGTGAGATGCTGTTTGTCTGTCTGTATAATCTACGTTTGGACTACTTTCATCAAGTGTATGCTTTAGGTTAGTTAAGACAGTCAAGGATTCAAATGAAACATTCAAGTGTTTTACTCATTTTAAGCATCTGTACTTAAATTAAGTAGGCAAAAGGAAAGTTATTAATCTTGGTTCAGGCTTATTTGAAGTCTTGACTTGAACTTGTCTGTGTTAGGTCCCAGTCACACAGGCCTAGAGACCTTTTCAACAACCATCTGGCAACCACCGAGGGGAAAAATGTATATTCCCTGACTGGTTGCGGGTAGTTGCTGGAGGTTGCTGGTTGTCACTGTGAAATCAATTGCTAAAGCGCAGTTCACGCAGGCGTAGAGGGTCAGTGACCCCCTAGTAACCAGCAGTCGCTAGGCAAAACTGTGTATTCTGCAACTGGTTGGCTAGTGGTTGCTAAAGGTTGCTGGCAGTTGCTAGCGTGAAACTTGTTGCAAAGAGGTATACAGTGCTGCACCTAAAAACCTCCTTACGATTGCTTTGGTCGCTAGCAGGTTGCCACGGTTGCCAGTAGTTTGCATGGCAGATGCTGACTTGTCTGCAAACACTCACAAACTACTCGCCAAGTGAAACTGTAAAAAGTGCGGCACAAACTGGAAACGGAGAACGTTTGTCTTCAAAGTAAAAGCTGCACCTTTTGAAATCGCCAACTGGTTGGGGAATACAAATTTTTCCATAGCAGCCAGAGGTTGCCAGGGGGTTGTTGACCGGTCCCTAGGCCTTGATTTCACCATCTTAGCAGTTGTGTATTTATTTGTCAATTGTGCCGGGGCCATAATATGATTCATTTTGAAAAGCTATTACCCAGCTTTAGTGTGTTCTTATACCTTATACATTGGCCAGTCACTAGTCACTAAAAGCTAAGAAAAAGCAGCAGTAAATGAAAACACATTGAACACAAACTAACAGCCAGAATGACTAAAAGGTGTCTCAGTCTTTGCCTGCTTTCATAATTATACCACAAATGTTTTTTCTGAGAAACCCATGAAGAACTGCAGAACACAAAATTTCAAGTCTCTGACTCATGTTATAAAATCCCATGCTTCTCTCTCAGTTGGACCCTTAAGTTTTATTGCAGGATACTTGGTAAATAGTTTCTTGAAAGTAAGATTGTTTTCTTTTCTTCCCACTAACAGAAAAGTCCTGCCTCCTCGTGTGCAGGAGCAACAAAGGCTCAGAAGTGCCACTGACTCCGTCACTACATCGACACAACATCAGTCAAATGGTGTTTCACAAGATCAGGAAAGAAGATCTGGAATTTGTAAGCTTAGTTTACATATTCAGGGCTATAATATGTCTGTACATCCTCATTTATCCATTCATTCTGTACATGAATGTTCCTTATATTCTGCATTATTGTGTTACAGTATTGACTTGCTGTACCTTTACAGGATACCCTCCATATTTCCACCATCAAGTTAAATGTGTTGGTTACAATTTAATTTTTATTCAATAATGATCTTCCTCTTAGATGGAGAGTCTCGGTCAAGGGACATTTACAAAGATCTTTAAAGGGGTCCGAAAAGAGCTCAGAGACTATGGACTGCACCAAACAGAAGTAGTCATGAAAGTCCTGGACCAGGCACACAGGAATTTCTCTGAGGTCTGTGGCACTAAAGCTGTGCTTTTCTCCAAAAAGTTACCATCTCTTATGAAACCAGAGCTTCCTTGTTTTTGATTTTGGGAATTAGGTTGTCTGCCCAGATCTAAGCATAGATCTTCAATTATATTTACGTCACCGCAGTGTAAGGGCCCATAACAAAGGCTTCAGCTAGTAGTTCATGGTGAATTCTGAGGTCTGATTTGGATCATTAGCCAAAACAGAGCACCACCACTCTTGAGTCCCTTAACTGGCATGTTTTAATGAGTCTTTGAACAGTGGAAATTTCAAGCTCGAACCATGTGATTTCTTTTTATAGCCTTTTCCTGTCTTATAAAAGCATCATTTAGCTCTGTTTTTATGTCTGTTTGCTGGAGAGGATAGCTATTTTTTTTTCTGCTGCCTCGGGTTGCTTGGGGTTTTAGAGAGGGCCAAAAGTGCATCACTGTAAAGGAAAGTTGGCAAAACAAGAGCACCGTTGCAAAATGGAATCCACAAAAATAATTTTAATTCTGATCATCTTGTTTTCGTAATCATTGAAAGCCCTGTATTTAATTTGAATATTATTAATTGCATAGCCCTGTAATGGGTAGTATCTTGGAGTGATGCTTGAACTCATCTGATAGGGTCACATGGTTATGTCAGACAAATATGACTAAACCACTGGTGTAGATGTAATATTTTTCATGTATTCAATCTTAAAGTTCACCACAGGGGTATAGTTTTTCTTCTGACATGAGCAAATAAATAATTTTTTTTTTTTTTCTCGTCCTGCAGGCTTTCTTTGAAGCTGCCAGCATGATGAGCCAGTTGTCTCATATACACCTCATCCTGAACTATGGCGTTTGTGTCTGTGGAGAAGAGAGTAAGTCTTTGAGTGACAAACAGGAAATCTCAAGTTGACGTACTTGGAGTATGATGTATGTTCTGTACAGTACCTATTTATTTGAGAAATAATTTGTCGTTAGGTCTGATGTTTCAGCTGTCCACCACGCTTTACCATAATCTTAGCCAGACTCTGTTATCCCAAAACTGAAAGTGGGCTATTCAGGAGGATTATAATGCCTTGCCCTAAACACTCTTTCAGCTTTACTGCTCTCTTCACCTCACAAAACATCTGTTTCTGTACAGTGGACTTTCGTTATTACCAGAATTAACATTAACCAGTTGAATTTTCTTTTATTTTGTTTCACAAAAATTCTGGCATTATCTGTGCTACACCTGATGAGATATAGTACATGTTGTCTACAGTTGAATTTGTGGATATTTTTTATTTTTATTTTTTGGCTGTCTAAACCTTCAGGAGTAAACATGCTTAATTTACAGCCAGAAATCCACTGTGGAGGACTGAGTTGAAGTGTGTGGGGAGAGCTTGGACCAGATTGCATTTTGGCCTATGGGAAAACTGACCTCTGCTTCCTTTAGCTATGATACCAGTAAACACTTTCCCATTTACTTTATGGTCTCAATGGCCAAGTTATTATTATTGAATACAGCATGATGGTAAAGCAGGGCATGCTCCAACACAGGCCTTGTTATGTCCTTTCATTTTTTTTAACCAGGAAAAAAATAAGACTCTTGACATTAAAAATCTTTTACAAGAGTGTCCTGACAGGAAAGACAGCAGTACAATCAATGGAGTTGCATAAACTAGTAACGCACATACACGCATCCAGATGCACACAGAAAAATACACAAATTAAGTACACTAAAATACAGGCGATAAAAATAAAATACAGAAACAATCAAAATTTATAAACTTCACTGTCAATAAAGAATGAATACCTTAATAAAAGTAATTGTCTGATGCCAGAGACAAGCGTAATATTCAGGCAAAACATTTTCAGCCTGAAGTAACTGCATCCAAGTCATTTAGAATCGCCTTACATTCATTAAGTGAGACCAGTTCCTTAAGTTTTAGTTTATTTTGCCGCTGATTCCGGGAGGAAGGAGCTGCAAATTTGAGTGCTGCAGCTTGTCTGGTTTCAAAACAACAAGATGGTGACTGCCAAAAAGCTCAGCTTGAGACTGGGACTAACCAGTGACTACATCCACCCTTTATGGGTATAGTCTGGGTATATAAAAAAAAAAAATGTATATAAACTGATGGCGATCCAAAACTAAACTATACCTCATCAGTTTTTCCAGAGATGCTGTGAGACCCTTAGTTCCTGCTTTTCCCTTGCAGGTGAATTTGGTTACCATTCCAGTGTAATAACTTTGTATGGGATGACATTAAATTGATGTATTATACAAACTGAAATCTCTAAATCTTTGTGATTTATTTATGTTTGGAAAAAAAATTTTTTTTATTAAAAACTATATATATATATAAATATAAATATAAATATAAATATAAATTTTTTTGGTTCCCAGACATCATGGTCCAGGAGTATGTGAAGTTTGGCTCACTGGATACCTACTTGAAGAAAAACAAAAACTCGATTAACCTTCTGTGGAAGCTTGAAGTGGCGAAGCAGCTGGCCTGGGCCATGAACTTCCTGGTATGAACATATGCTCTGCTTTCTTTTAGGCCTTGTCATTAAAAAAAGTATTGATGAATGCACATAATGCAACAAAAAAATGATGTAAACTATAAAAAGCAGCTGTAACTAATTTACAGATTTTCTGTTTTTGGCAAGAGATTGACATGTCTCTTCTTTTCTGTTCCTGCAGGAAGACAAACATCTTGTTCATGGGAATGTGTGTGCTAAAAATGTTCTCTTGATCAGAGAAGAGGACCGGAGGGCTGGGAACCCCCCTTTCATCAAACTAAGTGATCCTGGTATCAGCATCACTGTCCTGCCCAAAGAAAGTGAGTGCTCACCCAAAGAAGAATGACCCTCTTATATCAACAGGGGGCAGTAGGTAGCTACTTGACAGCTTGTAGTTGCAGTGGCCTGGATGTTTTAATTTTTGCTTAGTTACAAGAAGAGATAAAAAATGTGCTACTTTGTTTTACAAAAATGAATTATTGTTGTATTGAGCTACAGATTGGTGCATTGTGCAGTGTAGATATGTATTCAGTTAGTGCATAAAATCACACTGGAAAAACTTAAAGTTAGCCTGCAAATTCCAGTAAATGAAGAGTTTGCTAAAAGTGGAAGATCAAATGTTTTTGTCTGTGGTCAGTTCTGATTGAGAGGATCCCTTGGGTTCCCCCTGAATGTATCGAGGACCCTGCCAAACTAAGCCTGGCTGCAGACAAGTGGAGCTTTGGCACTACACTGTGGGAAATCTGCAGTGGTGGGGAGAAGCCTTTAGCAACAC
>VVAS01064303.1:24280-34960 GCA_015103295.1 Ptychochromis oligacanthus
AAACAAGAGAAAGCGGAAAACCAAAAAAAAAAAGCTATTAAAAAAAAAAATTGGATTTTTTTTTTTTTTTTTTTTAATTAAATCTGCCCTTAAGCTTTAACACACAAGCATACACATTAGAGCACGCACATACAAACAGAAGTGATGCTGCGAGCATGTTTTGCTGTGCAGGCGGACTCCATATATCACCCGTGTGCCTGTGCATAAGCAAAGCAATTAAAGCACTGAGAGCCGAAGAGAAACAGAACAGAGTGACAAACAAGCACATGATGAGCGTGTCCCTTTGAATTGACGGGTTTGAAATGTGTTTATGTTGAACGCAGCTCCATTGGAGGGCCGTGGGGGCCCGGCCGCTCCATCTCCCCTTGCCTCCACGCGCCACTCATCATCCCATTCAAATGAAATGTAAATCCCCGCTCTCCCCAGTTTCTACCATGTCAATACCTCTTTGACTCCTGCTCGGCCCACATCAATCCAGCGTCTCTCTCCTCCCTCTAAGACTCTTTTTTTTCTAACACTCTGTGTCCCCCTCTCAATCTCCCTCTTGTTCCATCAGCTACCTGCCGCCACCGCCAGCACTTTCCCCATTTCTCCCTTTTCTAGTTTGCCAGAAAGTGCTCCTGATGGATGCAGGCTGCAGCCAACTAAAGTCAGAAGAGTTTTAGATTGTGGAGCTCAACAAATCACAAATGCATCTGTGTTTTTATTTTTTTATTTTTTTATTTTTGGAGTGACTGTGTGTGAGATCTCATTAGCGCCAGCTAAATTTAATTGCAATTACTAAAAATGCTCTTTGGGGCCCGTGTATGTGAAATTGAATGTGTGTACTGACATTTAATGTATCACCAGAACGTTGAGGAAACGCAACACTAACTAATTAATAGTGTGATAAAAATGTTTTTTTAATTATTTTATTTTTATGGTTTGTCTATATTTATTATTGACGAGCAGAAACCAGGGACAATCTCAAGAAAGCAATTATAGTCATGCAGTATCTTACCGTTACATCTGTTGATTTCAAATTTATATTTACACATTAAATTGATGCCTCAATCCAGAGTGATTGACAACTGGTGAGATCCAGCTCTTAAATAAAACAGGCTATATTGTTGGAGGATTAAATCATGATTTTGTGGTAAGTCCTTTTGGGGGACTTCTGGAAGGACATTTTAGGATGTCAACTGAGAGTTATGATGAGTAAGCAAGCTACAGTTTGGCATCTAACTCAAAGACACTATCAGAGTTTAATGAGGACATGGAGGCAAAACTGCCCAACAGGTGAGGCCATAACCTTTAGGCCACCTTGAACTGGTTGTCACGTTTATTTTAAGAGGTTTAATTCTTGGTACTAATTCAATCACTTCATAATCTAAAAAAAGTTTTACTACTTTATAACTCACATTTGGGGTGTAAATACTTTGTGTGGCATTATTCTGCTATAAAAAATAATGTATTTGCAGTCTGTCACAAGGCTGAAAATGGCTGATTTTCCTTATCTTGTGATCATGGTTGTACTCAGAGGACAGCGATGTTGGTTAGTTGACAATATGTGAGATGTATGAGATTTTTTTTTTTTTTTGACAGCTTCTCTGACTTTTCAGTAGGAAAAAATCCCCAAATAAGCCCGTTTTGATGGCTATATGTGGTGACACACAGGCTTTGCCAGATTTCATCTGAGATGACAGACTTTGGTACAGGATCTTGCTGTCACCTTTATTTTTCTTTTCAAGAAAGCAGAGAAAGTTACTTGTAAGCTTACAGATATAAAGCATGCATGCTTTATATTTGCATATTTTGCAGACATAACATGGAGTTATATCTTACTAAGAATTAGCTAAATCTCTGTCCTTTTCTTTACATATCTTGCTATCTGATCTGCTTCAAACTTGTATTGTGTTGTAGGTGTATTGCAAGGGATACAAGTAAGTGCAATGCTGAGTAAAAGTCAGTTTGACTAAATGTTGTTCTCTGTTATCAGTGTTTTGCTCTAGGGTGATTGCTGCCTGCTCCACTCTGTGTGTAGGGCAAGAGTACACATACACTCAAAAAGGCTTGTTTGGCTATCTTTGTGAGGACATTGCATTGATCAATGCATTTCTAAGCCACTTAGGCCCTGTCCACACATGTTTTAGTAAATGTAGCTTTTTCCATGAATTTTGACCTTTCCTCCACACGTAAACAATGTTTTAGGTCACAAAAATTGAGATTTTGAAAAACTCCTTGCAGGGTGAACCTGTTTCTGTTTCTGCATTTATATGTGGACAAGGAAAATTGAGATTTTTGTCTTGCAGCATCAAAGGTGTGTGCCTTTATGTCCTTTTTTGACGTCAGACTGTGCACCACGTTAAGGTTTGTAGGCTTTTGATTGGCCAAAATTTCTATACAATTAAGATTGCTTTGGCAGATCATTTTTATGTGGACGGAGATCAAAACCAATGTGGGAAAAATCTTTGTTGTAAAAAATGCTTGTATGTGTGGATATAGCCTTAATGCAAAAATTCAACCATCACAACCACATGCTTACTCTATCTAAATGTAATTCTAACTTTAACCTTAAAACCAAATTTTGACACTCAAAAAGCCTTTTGAAAAACTGAGAGCAAAAAAAAAAAAAATAAAATCAAACTTTTACAAAACTCCCCCATTCTGATGGTTCATAACTCAAACAGATTCTCCCAAAGATGTGTTTTAAATGTAATTTTATTTATTCATTGTCTTTGGTTTCATGGAACAAATGACTTCAATGAGTCATTCATTTTGTTTGAATGAAAGATTTAAGGAAGCTGCAAGTCGTTTGCACATTTTGCACAGCCAAGCGCAGGCACACAAACACAGACTCATTGAGTTAATCTATATAGCTGTCCTCTTTTCAGTAGAGTAACTGTGACTGCTCTCATGTGAAGTGCTAGATGACATCTGTAAACTGTTGCTACAAAAAAAATAACTTGGGCTGCACTCTTTTCCAGTGAGCTCTGCACTATATAATATTGATTTGGAGTCCAGTAGTATGGTTTCAACAAAGCACAAGTAGCCAAACTGTGTAAGTTACAACTGTTACAAATTGCAGCAAAAAGGACCCAAATGCAGACCATGGAGACAGACTTGATTTAACAAAAGATGACCCTTTAAATGTCCAGAAAACAACATAAAGTACCAAAAGTGCTGAGTCACACTAGGAGGAAACACACAGGAGCATACTATGAGCATATAAGCAAACTGAGGCTATAAATAAACACCTGGAGGTCATCAGGGGAGTAGAAACATAGGGGTAAGTAGACACAGCTGAACATAATCAGGGATAATGACAGACAGGAAGTAAAACTACAGACAAGACATGGGAAACAATGACTAGCAATGTAAAACAGAAACATAAGGAAAGGACTAACTAAACACAGAGACAAGAACAAATTCACAACTGTTAACAGGGAGATGTGGGAGAAGGTTAGAATAATACACAGCGAATCAGGAACAAACTCAAATTGCACACTCCGGAAATCCTAACCAGAACTCAAATATACACAATGAAATAAAGATGGAAATAAACCACAAACTACTAAATAATACTAAAACATTGGGAAAAAAAACACACTGAATACACACATAAATAACCAAACACCACAACAAAACAGACCATGACAGGAACAGGCTTTAAAACTCAGTAGAACTACAGCTGCACTTGAATTGTATTACATTGCTAACTCTTGCCACCCTGGATGTCATTGTACTGGGATCATGCTTTGTCTTTTATTAAAATGCAACCTGCTGCCATTTTTTTCTGAAAGTTGCCATGTGTGTCATATTAAGTAAAGAGGCCGTCTGACTAAAATAGATGTAGAATTTGTTGTGTTTCACTTCTATAGCTTCAAATTTGAAGTTCCAGTTGAGAATTCTTATAGTAAGTTCAATCACATCAGTGTCTCTTCACTCACTGTGATAACACTGTTATTTACTTTCTACTTTAAATTTAAATTGGACAGGCAGACGTACAATTGTTGATTTTTTTTTTTTTGCTGTAGTTATTCAAATCTCACTCTGGCCTTGTGATGTGGACCATTGTTGTAGTTCAAAAGTCTTCTTTATGTATCTTAACCATAGCTCTACAATTGTAAGGCCAAAGTAAACACGTTTGGATTATATTATTGACATGGAACCATCTCTTATTAATGTATGTTCTTCACCATCTCGTCATCTGATCTGCGTCAAACTTAGCAGGTGTTTTGCAGAGGATCCCAGTAAATTCAGTTCAAAAGTCTTCTTTATATCTCTCAACCACAGTCTTACAGTTATGTAACTGCTATTGATATAACATTGAACCATATCTTACTAATGATTTTAGCTGTTATTGACTGAATTTGGTGACATTTTTCAGCTGGAAATGGAGTGGGGTTAATGTAAAAAATAAATAAATCTCTTCTTCTAATATGTTTTCCACTAGCAGTGGCTATCTATGAATGTAGTAATATCCATCCATCCATCCATTCATTGTTTTAACTGCTTACCCCAGCTGTCATTGAATGAGAGGCCGGATACACCTACAGCCAATTTAGAATCACCATTTAACCCAACATGGATGTCTTTGGACTGTGAGAGAAAGCCAGAGCACATGAACAGAACCCATGCAGGCTCTAGTAATATCTACATTTAAATATTTAATGGGAATGTCTTTGCCAGAATGGAAAATCTAAACTTCAGGACACCTCTAAAACTGACAAGTGGTTCTGTTAGGGCAGAAATTCTCAATTTAAACATATTAAAAGCTGAAAATTACCTGGAGCAGGATAGTAAACTGTTCTAATGACCAATCATTGCTTTCATCTGGTTTTTATCTCCATCAATCTGTTTTATGCACTGCACAGATTTTCCTCATCAGCTAGCAGAAGCTACAGTAAAAGCCATAATTATATGTGCAGAGAATCTTCCCACACTTCCTTTGACCAAATGACGTAATCTAGATCTACTGCAAACTAACATTCAGTGCATTTTCTGTTAGGAAAAAAAAGAGAATATCCTCTATCCCAGCTTACATTTTGCTCTGGGCAGATTGGGGGTTCAGTCGAAGACTTACTTAGCAGTGTGGACAGCTGAGCTCATTCCACTGGACGATGAGTTTCAGATTCCAGGATGAGATTGTGGAATAGGACCAGAGTAATCCTAGGTCACCTTCACACAGCATCAGTCCTTAATGACACCAGCCACCCTCCATCTCTTCCTCTACATCCTGCCCATCTATGTGTTTTGGTTTTTGGAAAGAGTTACTTAGTTCAAAATGTACAAATACACTATTTTGTCAGTTTAAATCACAGACTTGGGCGGTGATAAGGAAAAATGGTCCACTTCCTCCGTTTTTGACCGATAGAAACCCTGGATCAAGTTATTTGAGTCAGAAGGCAGTTACTACAGAAAAAGTGAAGAACCATTCAATTCAATTTTCTTTATATAGATGGTAAATGGACTGCATTTATATGGTACTTTTCTAGTCTTATCGACCACTCAGAGTACTTTACACTAAAGGTTTCATTCACACATTCATAGAGTGCATTTCATTCTATAAATACAGAGCTTTGTCTACCACACTCACAATGATGATACACTGTGGCAGAGTTTTTGGATTCAGTGGAGAAACTGGGCCTAGAAAAACAAAAAAACCTGAATATGGATTACTCCTTTTACCCCCTGAGCCACAGTTACTCCAAAGAAAACAACAGTTCACAACAGTCATTTCAGGATGCTTTACATTGTAAGGTAAAGATCTTACAATATTCGAAGAGCGAAATCACGATTCCTTATGAGTAGGACAATACAACAAAAACTCCCTTTTAACAGAAATAGACCCCCAACCAGAACTGGGCTGAGGGATCAGATAGGTCAAAGGGAATGTGAGGATGTTGAGAAAGCTAAAGACTCTTATGAACCTGTGTATTATCACACACTTACATGCTATACATGTATGTATAGCACTCATATTTGGAAAATATAAAGAATATTCTTTCTCCAGCTTACATTTTGCAAATGAATTCCCTTTTGAGAGGTAATGAGTTAGTGCACTCGGTTAAACTAGTTAGCTTAAGATTATCTTATCTGGTTTGACCTTATAACGATATGATTTTAGTAATGTCATGTTTTCGAATGTTTCATTCTTTGTGTATGTGCCCCTTGCAGGAACAAGACATTCATTCAGCCCTGCACAGATTCCTCCTTCCATTCGTCAGACGGGCGACTTCAAACCTGTTTCCCTCATTGACTGTGGCCAGTGATTGCCAGGTGGACATGTAAGGCTGTGATTTATGCAATACTCAGGTAGGCTGTGGCATTTAAATGATGCTCAGTTGGTACTTACCCCAAATTCTGACCCTACCATCCGAATGTTGCAGCAAAAATCGAGACTCATCAGACCAGACGTTTTTCTACTTTTTTATTGACCAATTTTGATGAACCTGTGTGATACCCGGTGTGGTCTTCTGCTGCTGTAGCCCATCTGATTCAAGGTTCGACATGTTGTGCATTCAGAGATGTTCTTCTGCATACCTTGATTGTAATAAGTGGTTATTTTAGTTCCTGTTACTTCTATCAGCCCAAAGCAATGTGGCCATTCTCTTCTGACCAGCCTGTCTGGCACCAACAACCATCCCATGTTCAAAGTCACTTAAATCACCTTTCTTCCCCATTCTGATGCTCAATTTGAACTTCAGCAGGTTATTTTGACCGTGTCTACATGCCTAAATGCCTTGAGTTGCTGCCATGTGATTGGCTGATTAGATATTTGTGTTAATGAGCAGCTGAACAGATCTACCTAATAAAAAGGCCGGTGAGTGTATACCTACCACAAAGGAAGAGCAAGAGCTTAATGAGATGCAAGAGCTGATGAGAGTCACTGAGTAGGGAATCCATCAGTTAGTCTACTTAATTAGCCTCTGGAGGGACACGTCAATTTTTCAAGTGTCCAGTGTATAAATAACATTCCCACTTTTACCTGCTTATGCAAATTTTAAAAAAGCAATTTTTCCCATCACAAATATTCGTGAAATTTTTTCCAACCTCTTCTGGCAGTGACAGTAATTAAATACTTTCAAGCGTTGTGCAACATGGAAAATGGACACTAATTGTATTCTGTGTCCTTGCAGTCAGTCATTTTCTTTTTTTAGGCTGTAACCCTCTGTCTGAATGTAGAATTTGAAACTCAATGAAAAACTCAATTACAAAATTATTTTTCATTTGCATATTTGGGGTGGCTGTGGCTCAGGAGGTACAGCAGGTCATCTACTAATCGGAAGGTTGGTTGTTTGATCCTGGGCTGCTCCAGTCTGCATGCCAAAGTATCCTTAGGCAAGATACTGAACCCGCTGCTCCCAATGCGTTCATCGGAGTGTGAATGTTAGACAGAAGCCCTTATGTACAGAAAAAAGTGCTTGTATGAATATGGGTGAATAAGGCTTGTAGTATAAAGCACTTTGAGTGCTCAAAGCAGAGCAGGAAAGCGCTATATAAGAACCAGTCCATTTACCATATGTTAGCTAAACACTATCTCATTGACTGGCCTTAATTAAAGGAGAGGAGTCATTGCAGTTTTGTTTTAAACCTCTTGTTTATTTCAGTTCTTGGTACTTTTATAAGGTGTATTTATTGTATAAGAAAAAGATTTTGTGCTGTAAAACAGATATCTGGATTTCCATCTGAAAAACTGACTAATCCATACCACTTCCTGCAACTTCAAGCAAACACCAGAGTGGGATTCACATTTAAATACCCATCTGTGGTTAGGTTTTGGCAAAAAAAGCCCATTAGAGAAATACTGTAGAAAGTTAAGACCTAAGTCGCTGCATGGAGACTTTTTCTGTAACGGCTCATGATTCCTCCTTCACCATCATAAAGTGCTAAAAACCATGCTGAGTAATGCTGTAGCCACTAAAGGTACATATGTTACAGATAGACTAAATATTTTCAATGTAAAAATAACATTAGTGAACATGTTACTGTATCAATATCATATACATTTATGGTTATTATTTGTTACTTAAAAACACATTTTTATCCCCATTTAGCTGCACAGAAATGTCATCTGTAGGAGACTGTAGGGGAGCAACGTCGCTGACTGTCGGGCCAGAAAAATCTCGATCTTTTTAAAGATCTTTCTTTTTTTGTTTGATCTCTCATCACTTTTGCTTCTTGCAGCATCACAGAGCAGCCAGAACATCAAATTAGGCACATTTAAATTTCACTTTGTACAGCCACAGCATGAGTGATTTCATGATGATTGAGTGTCTTCTTTGTGGTATCCTTTCTAGAAAAAGGGACATAATGCAAGACAGATTACACATGTGAACCCAAGGTTCACCAGACAGACACAAAGCAGATCCATGAAGCGCTGCATTGAGGGTAATGAATACTGTATTACCCAGTGGAGTTGACTACCCTCCCCCTACACAGAAAGATATTGGATCAAAATAAGCTTTGAGAGCCTACAGAAACCAGTACTGTACATCTAATGATGCTTTAAAAACAAAGGATTAATTTATAGAGTGGCAGCAATGAGTGCATTTTGTTTGTTTTGCATTTCTTTAAGAAATGCATTAAATTAAGTTGTATTTCTTAATTGTGTTTGAATAACAACATTCTGACTTTAGCAAATCCTCATTTTCTTTCTGCAAAGGTTGTTTATCACTTTTGTAGTCCAAAATTAATGGCAATTTTGTCTTAAGAGTTATATTTTATCCGTTCTAAATAATGTCTTAGCGGATCAAGCTGAAGAAAAACAGCATTCTGCTCTGCCCTCTGGTGTTCAGTTGTGGAAAAACCATTCATGTTGTTTTATCCTCTAACTTTCTGCAGTATCTGTCTTTGTGGAGAAAACATTTCAGTGTTGTGTGCAATTTCAACAATTGCTTTACTTGCAAATGATATTTGATTGACGCTTGTGCATGTTGTCAGGCCATCAGCATGAAAAATAGATGTCCTGGTGTCGACAAGGCGGTGGACAAGAAAAACCCATTCGTTTCTCATGTATACATGAGGCATTAATCCTACATGAGGCTTTCTGTCCCATGAAAAAGATGCACGGCTGACTTTTAGCAACAAGGTCAAGCTGTGGGGAAAATGTGACATTCCACTTGAAAAGTGTTTTAACAGCATGGACTTTAAAAAATGAATAAAGGCAGACTCGTCTTGATCTGATCTCGGATTTACAGTGAACTAGCGGAATCCTTTGCATGTGCCTCTGATATAGCTGAGAAAGCTTGTAGATCCACCCTTTAATCTTGGCGGGGCTTCGTCTGCTTCATGCAGATACTGTAGATATCTATAGCAGGCAGATATGGTCTGACTAGTGATGAAGATAGGGTGAGTGAGAGCAGCTTACAAGACTTTTCCAGATAAAAAAAAAACAAACAAAAAAACTCTCTCACCTGTTGTAAAGTTACATCTGCTTTTCCTATGAGCTTTCTCAAGGTGCTGCAAAAAAAACAAAACAAACAAACAAACAAAAAACACTGAATTGCGACACAATGAGCACTATTTTGTTAAGATATTTGTGAAGAATAAACAAAGACATACTGAAGCAAATAGACCGCAGCATCCTGCTCCCCTCAATGCCACAAGTGTCACCAGAATAAGTCATGCCACTGAAGTGCTCTTGAGCTCTTGTTTGGAACTGTGGAGTCACAGAAGGCTGTCACTCTGTTGCCATGGAAACTACTAAAAATGTGTTTGCCCTGTAAACTTTGAGTTGCTTATTAGACTGCACAGTAATTCTGGATAATGACTGATTCAGTGGAACTTTTAAAGTTAACATTGATAATAACAGAAGAAGAAACAGAAGTTTTAAAAAAAGTCCTTCTAGAAAAAAAAAGTCTTACCAACTTGGCAACAGTCACAGGCAGCTGTAACTGTTGCCAATTTTGAGTGAGAGAGTCATATCTGTAACTTCAGTGGTCACTGGGACATAACAACTACATGTGTACAAATAATCAGTTAAATCTGATAACAATTGTTTCAAACATTTAATGACCCTGCCCCAATATTAGGTTTCCCCTCTGTTACACATCTACTACGCATGCACAAAGGTGCATGAAATTACAGCCTCACATATGGCAATGTCAAATCAGAGTGCTGACACAATCAGCGCCTCAGGCTTATCTCACTGGAGCGCTGAACAAATGCTATGCTAGCATTATAGATACAGTAAGGCAAGAAAAAAGAAGTACATTTGCCTAAATTTTTATGATGATTTAGAGGCAGTACAGTTTGATTTAAAATCTACTGTGTTGGTGTACAGAGGCAAAACAACAACATTTTTACAAACAATCAATATGTGATTGAAGTGCAGACTGAATTACAGCTATTTTTATACACAGTCCCCCATTTTCAGAAGCTCAACATCAATTGGACAAACTAATATATTTTTAAATTTAAGAGCTGTTAATACTTAAATGAAAATCCTTTGCAGTCAATGACTGCCTGAAGTCTAGAACCCATGGATGTCACCAAATGCTGAGTTTCCTCCCTTGAGACGCTCTGCTGGCCTTTACTGCAGCCTCCTTCATTTGCTACTTGTTTGTGGGTCTTTCTGCATTCAGTTTTGTATTTAATAACTGTGTGTCTTATCCAGGTAACTTCAGGGTTAACCTTGAGTTTTCTGTATTACAAAGGCAGCTAATTTCTTGACAGGATAAATCGCCATGGTAACTT